>BQNB010083061.1:0-29142 GCA_026074375.1 Tanacetum coccineum
CGCTTTCTAGCAACCATTTGATCGTAGTGGGTAAACATCACAAAAATAAGTATGCTATAAAATGCGATAATTAAAAAAAATAAAGGAGAGTTATTTTAAATATCATAAATTGTTTGGATAACACGAAACTCATTCCCACCCATAAACTAAAAAGAAATCTATGACTCAGATTAATTTTTTTTAATTATTTCACTTATTTTTTATAATTTAAATATCTCATTAACAGTTAATCGTTAGACAAAATAAATTATACCCTCACGACCAGCATTAAATTATCTTTCTATAAACGGACACTTTGATATATTTTCGACAAACCTTTTTTTTGTTTTTTTCACATTTTTCACCTTTTTTTTGTTGAAACCTGCATGAAGAAATCACATGTGATTAAACACTAATTTGAATATTCGTATAAAATCACATGTAATATAACACTAACATTATATGTGATTTAACACTTATATTGAATTACATGTGATTTCATTAGAATTACATATCATATATGATTTATCAGTAATATCATATGTGATTTAACACTAATATCACATGTGATTTTGTTAGCGTTTAATCACCTATGATTTCTCATGCAAATTTCAACAACGAAAAAAAGTAAAAAAAAAACATGAAAAAACGAAGAAAAAAAAAAGTATGTCGAAAGTCTATCAAAGTGCATATTTATAAAAAGATAATTAAATGCTATTCGTGATGGTATATTTTTTTCGTTTAACGATTAACGTTTTAGAAGATATTAATATTTAAAAAAAATGATGCAAATGAGTTTTTTGTTTAATCACATCTATTGGATCGCGATGAAGATGGAAAGTGAACATTAATCTTTTGATATCCAAATAAACTTAAATTAAAAAAACAGTATACAAAATAATATACACATAGTATGGATGAGAATAAATTTCAGCCGCACCCTATGTTGATTAATTTCTTATATCATTCCATATGAGAATATTTCAAAAGGCACCCTATGTTGATTAATTTCTTATATCATTCCATATGAGAAATTTCAAATAAGATGCATCACAAAGGATTTCATATTTGTTTCGTGTATGGTGCTTTTTGCCTTTAAAACGTAATAATTAACATATAGGTTTAACTAACGCTATTATTCGATTATATTACATGTTTTAGTAGAGTAAAGGGTCTGGTTATTTAGTTTTTTTATTAAGTCTTTTAAAATTAAAGTGTTTGTCTTGATATATGTTGTTTGTTTGTAAATAAATATATGACTGTTTGTTTTGTGTGCTGAATATGGTGTCTGAATTAAAGAAAATTACTTTTATACCTTAAAAAAAGTTACGTAAGATTATAAGTGAAGAAATGAGAGGGTAAATATGTAAAATTATAAATTAAGTCATGAACTTAATATGGAGACCCTTTCCCTCATTGCATTTTCTAGAAAGTCATTTATTAATTTTAAGCACAAAACAAACAAGTCTTTAGTGACTTAATTAATTTACCAATTTTTAAATTAAGACTCTAAGTCTCTATCAAACACTACCTAAGTAAAATGTCCTTGTTTTAGGACACGATTTAAATCAATTTATTACTATTATTATCTTTTTTCGTTTAATCGCGAGTGGATCATCATAAATATATCTTTTATATAATAAAATAATTACATCATTTTGGAGTTTTCTATAAGATTAAATCTTATGTGAAAATAAATTGGACCAATCAGAATGCTTGACTTTGTCACGAAAAAAAAATCGTGCGATCTTATTGGTCAATAAAAAGTCAAAACTGAAAAAATTTGGTGGAGAAATCTGGAGAAATCTGATTAAGAAAAAGAATACATAAAAATATATGTGTCAAATTTATGAAAACAAAAACTTGAAAATAGAGGAGATAAGTAATAAAACTTTAGTGATTTAATTTTAAATAAATTATATGAGTTAAAAGTGTAAATTTATAATTATTATAACTTTAAAAAATAAACAAATAACCACTTAAATTTTATATCTCTAGACTTTATATTTTAAAATACAACAAACGTAAACAATTTCTTACTTCCAAACAAAGATTTAACGTTATCTAATCACATCCCAAATCTATCCGAAAACTTTTTGGTGGATTTTTCATTGTCGTTCTGAAATCATGTTGTACAGCCGAAGCACATTGGAGGTTCACTTGAGCCGACTCCGGGCTACCCAAAAGGGTAGTTTCGCTGGGATTAGTTGGCTCACAATGTCGAGTCAGAAAACATGTAAATTAAAAAAAAATACTAATCATTCACAAGTTCATATACTATGTAATATATAAAAGATTTAATGAATCTCTTCTCTCATATGATTTCGATAATAACTTATTAGAAGTTATATATATAGTTAAAAAAACATTATCTTTAAAACATAAATTTTCAATCCAAGATACAATTCTGTTAAAACATGGTTTTGAAAAAAATATGTAAATACTGAAGTTTTCTTAAGATATACTTAAATACCCTCCGGGCCTCCTTATTCTTAAAAGAATAAAAAGGTTATAAGAATATTTCAAAAATCGGTTTCTTTAAATATTGACAAGATATATGTTGTAGATTGGATCCCAAGACTAATCGAAGACGCGCGAAGACAAAAATCATCACTTGCCAAGACAATGTCTCAATGACACGACAATTGTGCATCTTGTGTTCGTACTATTCATAATAGAATATTGTTTTTTTTACTTTCATCGTTTTTTCGACGAGTGGAATAATTTTTCGCGAGAGTTTGCATGGGTATCTCAATGAGCATTATCCTTTTCAATTAAGATTTTTATCATACCCAAGGCTCGAACCTGAAATCTTGATTAAAGAACAAAAGACCTTTAGCTACTCATGACAAGATCGATTACTACATGATCGGTTTATCCATTCAAGACGACTAAAAGAACGGTATACTTATAGGATCATGTTATAAGTGTCATCAAACACATAAAAGACCAACTAATCATTTAACTCACTCGATTAGCTAGCATTGAATGATCTATTGAAGATAATTAAGGAAATTATTGATACAAGTTGCACTATATTTATAGGTATATATGACAATGTCATTATAAGTAAAGCCCGATAGATTCTAATATATATATATATATATATATATATATATATATATATATATATATATATATATATGGGTGTGGGTTGAAACATGTCAACTTTTAATATGGGTCAAATAGGACAGGGTCTGGTGGTGTTGAACCACAAGCACTTTCTTTCCTAGCTATAAAAAAGTAGACTTAGATGATGAAACGTGAATGCAGGTTTGCAGGAATAATGCACTTGTTACTGTCGAAAGACTGATTTTTAGATTTTAAATAATTTCTATATGTATTATACTTTTCTATATGCAGTGATTAACGTGTCGTTCTTTTCCCAACAAAGTCATCCCAAAGGGGGCAATACCAATCCATTTTATACTAAATTTGGTCATTTCAGTTTACTAATTTTAGTAATGGATCAATGTGGTCATATATATATATATATATATATATATATATATATATATATATATATATATATATAATAGATATATATCTTACATTATATATAACATGATGAAACAATGCCATCTCATGCAACATAAATGCCACATCATCACCAAAGAATGCCACATCACCCATAATTTAATCCACGTCATCACCTTTTAAAGACACCTAAGCATTTATTAATCCACATATGCAGCCAAGAAAGTCACCTAAGCATTTATTTAAGCCACGTATGCATCCTGCAATCTTGCAAATAAATTCGTATTAAAAAGGCTATTGCAAAGAATTGAACCCTGGTCTATGCATCCACAACCATTAGAACTACCATTAGACCACAATGATAGTTGTGACAAGTTTTTAAAAAACAAATACATAAGTTCTTAATATTTTAGGTGAACAAGTAAACACAATAGGCAATTTTAAATTTGAATCACTCCCATAAACTAAAATCCTAAAATTTCTCCCTATACATTCGCATTTTATATGAAACTTGAGAGTAAATATAGCAACTCAAATTCAAATAAGAAATCAAAACGCACGATTCAAATGAAAGTAGATACAACCACACAAGATCACCATTCACCATCTACACCAAAAAATCATTGATCAATCAATTTCTATCTATCAATAACCTAAAAATGCGCTTCATATCACTATATGATAATCAAAACAACTACTTCATGAATGATGATAACAGAGACGTTGTTGAATAAGGTAATATGTTGATATTTTGTTTTTCATTTATAATGATTAATGATTTTTATTAATTTGTTTGTTTTGAGGATTAACTAAAGTGTTTGCCTAATTTTGTATTGATGATAGAGCTATATTACGATTTCATTCTTATGGAATTCTATATTGATTTCAATTTTGTGTGGTTAATTAGGATTTATTCATTTTATCAGGGGTTTGATGAAAAAGACGCCATATGTTCGATGAATCGCCTCAAAACAAAGGTATAATTTTTTTCTAACTAATCAAGTTTACTAGGTGCAAATCAGATATTTAACCTTTTAAATACTATAATTTTGCTTTTTGTCATGATAATTGTTACTCAACAATAGTTTTGTTATCGTTTCTGTCTAAATGTAAGAAGGTAACATTTTTTACGCCAAACAAAAGCATGTCAGCTTGGTACAATTAATAATGTTAACTATGGTTCGTATATCTAGCAGACAGTGTGAAATGGATTTAGATTTCCCACCATTCCTGATTGTAGTCGAATTGTGAGGTCGTTTATCGATGATTCTATACGTTTTATGTCTCATGGTGTACAACTTTCATTTCTATGATGTTGTGAAGCAGTACTTGGACCGACTTTTGACTAGAGTTCCTAATGATGCCCTATTAAAGCTTATTAGCACTTCAATTAGGAATAATTCTTATTTGTTTGTCTTAATTTTAATTTATGATAATTTTGGTGTTTACAATGATTTTCAGAATTATTTAGGTCCTTTCGCTTTGATTTGATTTTTATTCTAATTTAGTTTATTCCATTTTCCAGATGGCCCATAGCAACTACTTTTATATTGAGGATGGGCAATGTGTGTTGATGAATCGTCACTCTCAGATGGCCTAGGGCTAAGGTAATTCATTATGTTTGCAGAATACGTGCCTTTCCCAAATCCAACATTGTATCAGTATCAGTAACGAATCCATAAGCTGAATATGGATTGGAATGAAAGGTACTTGGGAATCCTTGATTACTCTACCATAAGGGTGCCAATACAAACATATGTAATGGTATTACTCTTTGGTCATGTTGTGTGTGACTGTTAGTTTATTCTTAAGGTATTTTAATTTTCAGATTTGACATATTAATTTATTCTCAGATTTGACATATAGCTTTAGGTGACACGGGTCTAGTTGTTGCGGCTGGACTAACTATCGCTGAAGTTGGTGCGATCGTTGCTGGTGTTGTGGCTGTTGAAAATGTATTTTATTCTCTTATGTGTTTAAGACGGAAAAGAGAATGGACCTGGTGTTAGATACATTTACATATACTGAATTTTTTTCATTGCAGAAACATCCGTTCGTGGAGGACAAGTTTGCTTTGAAAAGTGATGTTGCACATGATTGTGTGCAAGACGGAGCATGAACTCGACATTATTGTTCGCAATGTTTGGAAGGGCCAATATCGTTACACGTAAAGTGAATTACTAAATTGATACAATACTGTTGATTTGTGTGTATGGTTGTGACCTGAAGTATGATACATGAATAAGAGATGACAGACATCATTAATAAAACTATCAAGAAAGGAACATCAGCCTTTATTTGACACGTTGTTTACACCCTTTTAACATATATATTAAGCCGCTTAGCAATACAAGCAAATTTGTTGATATTAACCAATAAATACTGAAATTGGTTACAACAGTGTATAAATAGGTTGTGAATTTCACGCCTCCTTAGAGTACATGCACTTGACAATAATGAGGTGCACACTGCAAACATTATATTGACCCGTCTACACAGATTTACTTTTTTTTAATTTATTTCACTGGTATAATTGTTTTTATAATTTAAATATCTCATTAACAGTTAATCGTTAGACAAAATAAATTATACCCTCACGACCAGCATTAAATTATCTTTCTATAAACGGTACAACTTTGATTACTTTCGACAAAAAAAATTTTCGTTTTTTTCACATTTTTTCACCTTTTTTTGTTGAAACCTGCATGAAGAAATCACATGTGATTAAACACTAATTTGAATATTCGTATAAAATCACATGTGATATAACACTAACATTATATGTGATTTAACACTTATATCGAATTACATGTGATTTCATTAGAATTACATATCATATATGATTTATCAGTAATATCATATGTGATTTAACACTAATATCACATGTGATTTTGTTAGTGTTTAATCACATATGATTTCTCATGCAAATTTCAACAACGAAAAAAAAACGAAAAAAAGTAAAAAAAACGTAAAAAAACGAACAAAAAAAGTATGTCGAAAGTCTATCAAAGTGCATATTTATAAAAAGATAATTAAATGCTTATTTTTTTTCGTTTAACGATTAACGGTTTAAAAGATATTAATATTTGAAAAAAAAATGATGCAAATGAGTTTTTTGTTTAATCACATCTATTGGATCACGATGAAGATGAAAAGTGAACATTAATCTTTTGATATCCAAATAAACTTAAATTAAAAAAAACAGTATACGAAATAATATTCACATAGTATGGATGAAAATAAATATCAGCCGCACCCTATGTTGATTAACAAGCAAAAGAACCCGCTTCATTGCGGCGGGGGCTAACTTTTTCCCGAATAATTTTTTTTTTACGTTCGTGGGTTTTTTTTTGGGAACGAATGCGTTATGGCGGGGCTAATTTTTAATATTTTCTTTTTTTGTATGATTCGGGGAAAAAAACTTTGCGTTGGGACGGACTAATTTTTTCCCGAATATTTTCTTTTTTTGGGACGGTTTTGTAAATTTTTTTACGGGAATTTTTGTGTAAGAAAATCGTAAATAGTTAAATGGTGAGAGTCCGTATCTATTTATTTTTTATTTAAACTTTGAGCCAGATTTAAAGGCTATTTTTGGAATTTTTTTTTTGGCTAATTTTTTTCCCGGATATTCTTTTTTTGTACATTCCGGAATTTTTTTTTACGTTGGGACGGTTCATTGTTTCCCCGAATATTTTCTTTTTTTGGGGTACTTAAAACACGTTCGATAATCCTTTTTTTTAGGCCGATGAATGTAAAAAGTAGTGAACATAAACAACTTGAACTTGTTTTTTTGTTAATTTTTTTTTTACGGATTTTTTTTACATAAAACATCGTAAGATAGTTAAAAGTGCGTGACCTTTTTTTTTTTTTACTTTGGGCCAGATTTTGGGCCACATTAGTTTGTCGACAAATGTTTACTTTGTGCATACAAATTTAAAAAAAAAAAAAAAAAACCCAAAATTGGGCTGGCCCAAAATAGGGGCAGCCCGATACTGTAGCAGCATCCAAAAACGCGATAATTATATTTATATGGCTTATTGTTGGAAGCCTCATGTTAAAGTGTTGTATTTTTTTTGCTATATGGGTTTTTTTTTAATATAATGGGTTGTACCTTTGTGACCATATCGGTTATTTTAAAGTTATTAGGTATCGAAGATGTTTCCGCGGGTATTTTTTTTATCTGAATAAATCAGAACTTTTGTAATATTTTTTTTTTAACTCCTACTTTGTGCATACAAATTAAAAAAAAAAAAAAAAAAAAAAAAAAAAACCAAAACCCAAAATTGGGGGCTCCCAAAATTGGGGCAGCCCTTACTGTAGCAGCAATGGTTGTCACCTTTGTGACCAGATCGGTGTATTTTAAAAGTTATAGGTATGGGAAGAATGTTTCCGCGGAGTATTTTTTATCTGAATAAATCAGAACTTTTGTAATTTTTTTTTTTTAACTCCTACTTTGTGCATACAAATTAAAAAAAAAAAAAAAAAAAACCCAAAATTTGGCTGGCCCAAAATGGGGGCACCCTTTTACTAACTGTAGCACAGTGTCAAACCGACGTTTTGCACGCCTAATGTGTATATTTATAATTTCTTATATCATTCCATATGAGAAATTTCAAATAAGATGCATCACAAAGGATTTCATATTTGTTTCGTGTATGGTGTTTTTTGCCTTTAAAACGTGATAATTAACATAAAGGTTTAACTAACGTTATTATTCGATTATATTACATGTTTTAGTAGAGTAAAGGGTCTGGTTGTTTAGTTTTTTTATTAAGGCTTTTAAAATTAAAGTGTTTGTCTGGATATATGTTATCTGTTTGTAAATGGATATATGACTGTTTGTTTTGGAGTTAAGATCAACATAGACCTAATATTTGTCATATACCCAATGAACCAATCCTAGCCACTTATTTTTTCATCAAAAATAAAAAAACTCACTTTCCACCTCTTTTTTAAAAATAAAATATCTTACAAACGGTAAATCGTCATACGACAAAAAATACACCATCGCGACGAGTATTTTTTTATCTTTCAGTAGACGGGTGACACATATTTACCTTTCGAGGAAACTTTCTTTTCGATTTTTTTTTCATCTCGAATTGCGAAAATCAATATGATTCGTCATAAACGAATCATAGTATGAATATTCTTATAACGAATCATATATTATTTCATAATCATATATGATATTCATGAAATCATAAATGATTAATATAATCTTATATGATTATGTGGATCAACGAACATTTTTCAATTTTACTTATCAGTCACGAATTGCGAAAAATCATATATGATTCGTATAACGTATCATATATATTTCAAAAAATTAAATATGATTTCAAAAAATCAATATGATTTGTGATTCCGACGAACTTTATTTCATTTTGTTCAGTCACGAATTGGGAAAATCATATATGATTCGTAATGACGAATCGGATATTATCGTATAACAGAATCATATATGATTTAATAAAATCAATATAGATTTCATAAAATCGTATATAACTTCATAAAACCAAAAAAAAAGTTGTCAAACGTAACATAGTGTCGCCCCTTATAGAAAGATAATTTAATTCCATCGCATAATATGTTTTGTTGATTGCTAACGATTAACAATGTGTAAAGAATTAATTTATAAAAAAGAGTGGAAAGTGGGAATTTCTAATTTTGATGAAAAAATAAGTGGCTAGGATTGGTTCATTGGGTCTATGACAAAAATTGGGTCTATATTGAACTTTTGGCGTTTTGTTTGTGTGCCTGATATGGTGTCTGAATTAAATAAAATTACTTTTATAACCTAAAAAAGTTTTTTTTTTTTACGTAGATTATAAGTGAAGAAATAGAGGACAATATGTTAAAAAATTAATAAATTAAGTCAAGACTTAATATGAGACCCTCTCCCTCATTTGCATTTTCAAGAAAGTCATTTGTTATTTTTAAGGCACAAAACAAACAAGTCTTTAGTGACTTAATTAATTTACCAATTTTTCAATTAAGACTAGTCTTTATCAAACACTACCTACGTAAAATGTCCTTGTTTTAGGACACGATTTAAATCAATTTATTACTATTATTATCTTTTTTTTTTCGTTTAAATCGCTAGTGGATAAATCATAAATATCTTTTATATAATATAATAATTACATCATATTTGGAGTTTTCTATCAAATTAAATCTATGTGAAAATAAATTGACCAATCCAAGAAAATGTCTTGACTTGTCACAAAGAAAAAATCGTGAGGAAAATCTGATTGTCAAAAAAAGACAAACTGACAAAAATTTGGTGAGAAATCTGATAGAGAAAAAACACAATAAAAATATCGTGTCAAATTTGTGAAAACAAAAACTTAAAAAGGAGGGCCATTAATAAAACTTTAGTGTTAATTTTAATAAAATATATCGGTTAAAAGTGAAAATATATAAAATTTACAAGTTTATTATAACTATTTAAAAAAAATAAAACAAATAACTCCCTCACCTTATACCAACTAGACTTTATATTTTAAAATACAACAAATGTAAACAATTTCTTACTTCCAAACAAATATTTAACATTATCTAATCACATCTAAAATCTACTCGAAGACTTTTTGGTGGATTTTTCATTGTCGGTCTGAAATCATGTTGTACAACCGAAGCACATCGAAAGTTCACTTGAGCCGACTTCGGGCTACCTAAAAGGGCAGTTTCGCTAGGATTAGTTGGCTCACAATGTCGAGTCAGAAAACATGTAAATCAAAAGAAAAGAAATTAGTAATCACTCTCAAGTTCATATACTACGTAACATATAAAAGATTTAATGAATACATTATCTTCATATATTTCGATAATACTCTATAACACAACTAATAAAACAGAAAATAAAATAAAAATATACATGTAGTTAAAATACATAATGTCTAAGCCTCGTGCGTGCACGGACATTAAAACTAGTTATAAAAATAGCATAAAAACAATATTATTAGAAAATGACATAATACATGCATAAAACTAAAGATTAAATAATGAGTCATTCACTTCAATGAAGCATTAAATTATATAATTGTAAACAAATAAGAATTTTTCCTTCAATCGTAATAACCGTTTCCATTCCAACTTTCATTACATCATATCAAACACTACGTTAAGCTTGAAAGTAATTGAACCAAATTTATATTTTAAACTAAACAGAAAAATAATAAAATTGTCTTCAGGTGGACTTCATGTTCTTCTTCTGACTTTAAGTAGATTAAGATGTCATCAATGAACACAATTATGAATTTGTCCAAATACGGTTTGCAGATGCGGTTCATTAAGTCCATGAATATTGCTGGTGCGTTCGTCAGCCCAAATGGCATGACTGTGAACTCAAAGTGCCCGTATCGAGTTCTAAACGCAGTCTTCGGTATATCTTCTTCTCGGACTCTCAACTGATGATATCCCGAGCGAAGATCTATCTTCGAGAAACAACACGCACCTTGTAATTAATCAAACAAGTCTTCAATTCTGGGGAGAGGATAGCGGTTCTTTATAGTTAACTTGTTTAATTCCTTGTAGTCAATACACATTCTCATCGCACCGTCTTTCTTCTAGACAAAGAGCACGGGTGCTCCCCATGGTAAGTGACTTGGTCGAATAAAACCCTTCTCTTGAAGTTCTTTAAGCTGGTTCGACAATTCTAACATTTCTGAAGGGGCTAACCGGTATGGAGATCTAACAACTGGCGATGCGCCGTGAATCAGATCGATGAGAAATTCTACCTCTCGCGTATGAGGTAAACCTAATAGATCATCTGGAAATACCTTAGGGAAATCTCGGGCAACACGGATGTCATCAAGCTTTTTCTTATCAGCCTTGATACACGTAAGTGATCCAAGGTCCTTTTTCGGCTTCTCGCCTTGAACTTCAAGAATCTCGCCATTCAAAAGTGGAATACAGACAATCTTCTCATAACAATCAATGAGATCTCGGTGGTATGCCAACCAATCCATTCCAATGATAACATCAAAACTTCCTAGCCGGGTTGGCAACAAGTCTATTTTGAACACGTGATTTAACAAGACTAAGGTGCAACTACGTAAAATGGTGTTGGTACTAACCAAGAAAATAAAAATTCTATAATACTCATGAATTAATCAGAATGGTCAATATTTATATAATTGACCGATACGAATAGATATTGATATGTCAAAAGATAGACGTAAGAGATCGAATTTAAACCAAGTATTATATATATAAGATTATATATAATGCAATAATGACAATCGGAAAAATAAGTAAGTATCAGGAATACGCGCGCGTGGATATCGGATAGCGATGAAGTATTCTGTATTTAAAAAAATGAAAGGAAAGAAAATCTTTAAACTTTGTGGTTATAGACTAGGTTTTGAAAATGACCCAGTTCCCTATAACCTTGGCTCTGGTACCATCTGTAACACCCCCAAAATCGGACTACGCAGCGGAATGGTAACAATGGGGTGCTACGTCAAAGTACAACAATCAAGATATAGGAAACGACCATAAATGGACGTTTAAGACAAGATTTCATTCGATGCCATAGCAAAATATTAGAGTTTATACATTAGGTCCCATAAGTTTTAAAAGTCATAAACATTCTTAATTAAACAAAAGCTTCATAATACCCAAAAGATGACTTAAGTTTTTAAAGATAATAAAAGTTGCATAGACTTTAGATAAAACACAGAATCCGTCTTCATTGATATCCGCCACGGCTCCCCTCCAATCTTCATACCCTAGGACCTGAAATTACATGCTAAAAGTCAACACAAAGGTTGAGTGAAATCATAGGTTTATCGGTAAAAAGGGTGGACCACAAGATCGAAGTAATAGTAGACTCTGAAACACATTCAGTAGTCCAAAACGTTTATTATTGCACTAAGCTCATGACCCCGAAGCCTTAACTAGATTTGTGCCCCAATCAGAATATAGGATGCTTGCCAACAACCTAACACCTCTCAATGTTAAATGCACCTTGATCAAACTAGTGACCCAAGGAAAGGTGGGGATTGTCAGTCCCGATAGATCTATCCACAACACTCGCGCTTACTACAATAGCAATTAACGGTTCATGATAAATAGGGACTTCACGGCAATAAGGTAACTTAGCAATAATATTCAGGCAGTAATCTGGATAGCATACACTTTGTAAACACTTTGAAAACACTTAGAAAAACACTTGTGTCCAATAGTAAAACAAGCAATGTAATTCACCCCGTAGATTTTGTAAAACAATCACGTAGTAAAAAGGGGGCTATGAACTCACCTCGAGTGAATGGTAATCAACAAGTATTCACAATAGAAAAATGCGTCACGAAGGAATCCGAAGGCAACCTAATCCAATATAGGTCGTATAAGTACTAAACACTTTGATTATTTATAGGTCGTATAGCTCATCATACTATCGTTCGGGCTATCATAATTAAGAGGTCATGTAGTGACGTATGAGGAGCTAGGACACTTTAAATCGTAAATCCAACAACTCGTCGATACGCCACCCCGAAGAGGCCTCATTATGAAACTCCCTAGTAATATAGTACTTTGATTAACTAATACCACATATAATTCTATATAGCTACATCACCATCTAATCGTTTTAGTGAAATCATATTTATAAAGTAAAAACGTTTATAAGTATACTTTAGTAAAACTGGCGTAACTTTCTCGTTTTTAGTACTGCCAGCACAAAGTTAGTACTGCCAAGGAAACTTAATACTGCTAGTTGAGGAAGTTTGTACTGCTAAGTGGTCAAAGCTGATGAAATGAAGATAAGAATTCATGGAGAGGATTTCAGGATATTTAGTCTTAAATTGTAACTGTTCCTAATTGATAGGCAGATATATGTGTAAAGGGCTCCTTGTATTTCTATAAAAGGAGATCCCTAGAGTATTGATAGATAGAACTTTAAAGAGATACTTAGAGAGAATTTTGTAATAAGCTCACGGTTGTGTAACCCTATTTACTTAAAGAGTACTCGTATTATTTTATAATATTGAAGCGTGAGTTTTTTAATTATTGTTCGGAGGTTTGATCAATATTGTTTTCATTCATACGTATTCTCTAGAGTAATCAAAGTGTATAGATTCCGCCTACACTTCGATATACAAAGAAGTCTCATCTTTGTTATTAGGATTCCTTCCAAGTAACAAACTCTTTAAATCATAAAGAACCATATCGATGCGTGGGATCAACAAGTGTATCAAGCCCTGTGCTTTGAGAAACTTTGATCTAGGGAAATTGAGTTAGAAAATTCCTCAGAACAATTCTTGGCAAAAGCTTTCATACTCAAACAATGAGAGTATGAGAGTGGAAATAAGAAATCAAGCAGTACTGTTCAGATCCAAGCTATGCTTTATGGGAGTGATAGAATATGGAATTCATGGGTACCTATTTCTAATTACAGCACCAGAATCAGGTCATCAACCTGCATTAAAGATACTTTGCCTCAACAACTGAAGAAAAATCTGTAAGAAGAATGATGTCAAAGCCAGAATCTACTCCCATTGCAATTCCAAAATAACATCACTTACCTTTAACCATATGCAGATGCTCATCTATTTTATTGCTATTAAAGCTCGCTTTGGAGGAAATGATGCTACAAAGAAGACACAAAAGGCCTTATTGAAGCAACAGTATGAAAACTTCAATGCTACAAGCTCAGAATCTTTGGACTCTATCTTTAACAGGCTTCAAAAGCTTGTTAGTAGATTGGCAATTCTTGGTGTAGATACTTCTCCAGAGGATTTAAATGTTAAGTTTTTGAAGCTTTACCTTCAGAATGGATACGCAAGTGTAGGCATCTGGATGAACAAACCCGACTTTGAAACTATGGGTTTGGATGATTTGTACAACAATTTTAAAATTGTTGAACAAAAGGTTAAGAGAACTGTTGCTGTTAATAATGATGACAAAAACTTGGCATTTCTAACCACTTCCAGTCCAAGCAGTACTAACACTATTAATACTGCTAACACTGGAGTTAGTACTGGCAACACCAAAGTTAATACTGCTAGTACTGAAACTAGTACTGCTAGTTTTAGTGATGCCACAGTTTATGCCTTTTTGTCCACTCAACCACAAGGGTCTCAACTTGTTCATGAAGATCTTGAGCAAATTCATGATGATGATTTAGAAGAGATGGATCTAAAGTGGAATATGGCATTGTTGAGCATGAGGGCAAGGAAGTTCTATCAGAGAACTGGAAGGAAGATAATCATTGATGGGAATAGTACTGCTGGATATGACAAATCCAAGGTAGAATGTTTCAACTGTCACAAAATGGGACATTTTGTAATAGAATTAAGTTCCAAGGAAGCAAAGACAATAGAAGTTAGAACCAAGGGAACTCCTCAAAGACAGTAAGTGATGAAAGATGCCTCTGAAAAGCAAGGTGTGCTAAGATGGCTGGTGGTTTGATTGGAGTGACATGGCAGAGGATGAAATTCAAGCAAACATGGCTCTCATGGCATTCTCAGATTCTGAGGTATCAATTGACAAATCTTGTTCTAAATCTTGTTTGCAAAATTATGAAGCTCTTAAAAAACAGTATAATGATTTACTAGTTAAATTAGATGATACTGCTTTTAAAGCAGCTACATATAAAAGAGGGCTGTCAATTTTAGAAGCACAAGTAGTTAAATATAAAGAATCTGAAGTTTTGTTTTCTGAAGAGATTGCTTTGTTGAAAAGAAGTGTAGGACATAAGGATTATCTTATGGGATTAGTTAAGACTGAACTTGAAAAAGTTAAGGAAGAAAAAGAGGGAGTTGAATTTAAGCTAGCAAAGTTTGAAAAATCATCTAAAGACTTAGATGATTTGTTAGCAAGTCAGGTAACTGACAAAAGCAAAAAGGGTTTTGGTTACAATGTTGTCCCCTCACCTCATCCCTTAATTCTCAACAGACCAACACCTTTAGACTTGTCTTATTCAGGTCTTGAGGAATTTCAACAACCTGAGATAAATTGGTATGGTCCTAGGGATTCAAGTTCAAAGCCAACCACTGTTTGTGATAGAGAGTCAAATAATT
Source organism: Tanacetum coccineum (assembly GCA_026074375.1). Classification (NCBI taxonomy): domain Eukaryota; kingdom Viridiplantae; phylum Streptophyta; class Magnoliopsida; order Asterales; family Asteraceae; genus Tanacetum; species Tanacetum coccineum. The sequence goes on from BQNB010083061.1 coordinate 15,480, forward strand.
CTAAGGAGAATATTGATGACTCTTTAACACAACAACCCAAGTCTGTTACTGAAACTAGCTCTGCTGTGCCTACACTTAAGGTAGACACAAAATGGAAAGAAAAGTTTTTCAATCATGCTAATAATGTTAGGTTAGAAGAACCTAAAAAGGCTAGAGAGAATACTGATGCCCCAATAATTGAAGATTGGGTGTCAGATGATGAGGAAGAAGTTGAGTCTACCCCAAAGGTAGAAAAGAAAATACCTACTGCTACTAAGAAAGAGTCTGTCAACACTGTCAAACCAAGTAGAAGTACAGTTAGGTATGCTGAGATGTATAGGTCACAGAGACCTAGGGGGAACCATAGAAGTTGGAATGGTCAGAAAACTGATCAATTAGGATGTAACTTTGTTTTTAATAACAAAGCAAAGCTTTTAATTTGTGTGATTTTTTTATCACATTCAATATTATTGTCCTAATGCTTTATAAACAGATGGTTCCTAGAGCAGTACTTAATGAAACGGCCTAAAACTGTCAAAAATGCAAAACCTCTAAGTACTGTTAGGTCTTTAACACTGCCAGACCGGTCAAGTACTGCAAGGTGGGTTAATACGTTAGGCTCAAAACTGCTCATACCAATCCAACAGTTTCTTGTGCTAGGCCAACGACTCATTTTCAAAATCAAGCACAAAGGCCCTTTTACAAGAATACAGCATTAACAAAAAGGTCTAATATTCAAAATATTAATACTGGTAGACAAACTGTTAATACTGTTAGAACCAAATGTTAATACTGTTAGGGCAAGGGGATTTAATGCTGTTAAGACCTCAGCCTGTTGGTTTGGAGGCCCTATCAAACCCAATTGGTGCATCATTATCTTTAACAAATATAATTACATTGATGAACGGGAAAAAAAAAAAAAAAAAAACAGATCCAAGTCAGTAATGGCGTGGGTCCCCCAAAGTTAACTAACTTCATAAGTTTTTTGTGTCAACAATTCCCAACTTAATGAAAAAAGATTTGTGATAGTGGATGCTCAAGCACATCTCAGGAAAAATAGCTGCACCTTTTAGATTTCAAAGAAGTTTGAAGGAGGTTATGTTACTTTTGGGTGGAGGAGCAAATGGAGGAAGAATCACTGGTAAAGGTACTACAAAAAACAGATAAACTGATTGAAGATGTATATGCTTTGTTAAAGAGTTGAAGTTTAACCTTTTTAGTGTCTCACAAATGTGGTGACATAAAAGAATTAGTTCCTTTTTACTGATTCGAATGTCTTGTTGTCTGTCTTCAAATTTTAATGCTTAGATGAAAGTCAAGTACTCCTTAAAATTCCTAGACAGAATAACATGTACAGTTTTGATATGAAGAACATAGTCCCTAAAGATGGTTTAACTTGTCTTTTTTCAAAGGCTACATCTGAGGAATCAAGTTGTGGTCATTATGAGGCTTGGTCATGTCCAATTTCAAAAATATCAATAAACTTTGTCAAAGATAATCTTGTAAAGATTTGCTTTAAAAAGGTTTGAGAATGACCAAACCTGTGTTGCCTGTCTTAAAGGCAAGCAACATAGAGCCTCTTGTAAGACCAAGGCCTTTTGTCCCACTACTAAGCCATTATTTATGCTTCATATGGATCTGTTTGGTCCAACTTTTGTGAGTAGTTTAATGCATAAAAAATACTGCTTGGTAGTAACTGATGATTATAGTAGATAATTCATGGAGTTTATCTTTTTAGACTAAGGATGAAAAAGTTGATCCTTAAAAATTTTATCAAGGAAATAGAAAATCTAGTGGATAAGAAGGTTAAAATAATCAGAAGTGACAATGGGACATAATTTAAAAACCATGTGATGGATGAGTTCTGTAGAGAAAAAGGTATCAAGAGAGAATACAGTGTAGCAAGGACACCTCAACAAAATGGTGTAGCTGAAAGAAAGAATAGGACTCTTATTGAGGCTGCTAGAACAATGTTAGCAGATTCTAAGTTACCTACAACATTTTGGGCAGAAGCAGTTTCTACTGCTTGCTATGTACAAAATAGGGTCTTAGTTGTTAAGCCTCATAATAAGACTCCTTATGAACTCTTTAAGGGTATTAAACCAGCTATAGGTTTTATGAAGCCATTTGGATGTCATGTTACAATTCTTAATACCTTAGATAAGTTGGGCAAGTTTGATGCAAAAGTGATGAAGGTTTTCTTTGTTGTGTGTATTCTTTAAGTAGTTCAAAGCCTTTTAGGGTATACAACATTAGAACCAGGAAGGTACAGGAAAACTTGCATGTTGGGTTTCTAGAGAATAAACCTATGTTAGAAGTGAAATGGTCCCAATGGCCTTTTTGAATCTTGATTCTCTAACCCAATCTATGAATTATGTGCCAGTGGTTGCAGGGACTTTTTCTAATGTTTCTGCAGGTATACAAGGAGGTTCTGAGTCAAGCATATCCTCTCAACAAGATCAAGATTGTATTTTCATGCCGATTTGGAAGGATGCTTCATACTTTGAAGATGACTCACTCAAATCTTTATGATGAACACAATATACAAGATCAAGGATGGGACTCATGATGATTGCAGTTTTCATGATGATGGTCTTGATGAACACCAAGTTAACACTGCCGTCCATAAGTTAATTACAGGTAGTAGAGTATGTAGTACTGCATCTCCTGAAGTTAATACGGCTACTCTGAAGATTATGGGGCCAATTCCTACAACTGAAGACATACAAGTGGAGGATCAAGACATTGAATTGGGAAATATTCACCAACTTATTAAGTTCCTTCCATCTCTCATACAAGAATACACAAGGATCCCATCAAATGATCATGTGATTGGTGATGTGCAGTCTTCTGTTCAAACAAGAAGGATGACAACTTCTTATTCTGAACTAGGATTTGTTGGTGCCATATATGAAGGAAAGACTCACCAGGACTTAAATACATGCCTTTTTGCCTGTTTCTTATCTCAAGAAGAACCAAAGAGAGTTTCTAAAGCTCTCAGTGATCCTGCATGGGTAGAGGCAATGCAAGAAGAACTCCTACAATTCAAACTGCAAAATGTATGGGTTCTTGTAGACTTGCCTAAAGGTCATAGGGCTATTGGTACAAAGTGGGTCTACAGAAACAAGAAAGATGAGAGGGGAATAGTCATCAGGAATAAAGCAAGACTTGTTGCCCAAGGACATACACAAGAAGAGGGCATTGACTATGATGAAGTATTTGCTCCAGTGGCTAGGATTGAGGCTATAAGAATATTTCTGGCCTATGCCTCTTATATGGGTTTTACTGTCTACCAAATGGATGTCAAAAGTGCTTTCTTATATGGTCAAATTGAAGAGGAGGTGTATGTATGTCAACCTCCAGGGTTTGAAGATCCTGACCATCCTGATAAAGTTTACAAAGTTGTGAAAGCACTTTATGGACTTCATCAAGCACCCAGAGCTTGGTATGACACATTGGCCACTTATCTTTTGAGCAATGGATTTCAAAGAGGACAGATTGATCAAACTTTATTCATCAAAAGTCAAAAGGGGCATATATTGCTTGTTCAAATATATGTAGATGACATCATTTTTGGATCTACCAAGAAGGAGCTTTGTGATGAGTTTGAGAAGCTTATGAAGGATAAGTTTCAGATGAGTTCTATGGGAGAACTCACCTTCTTTTTGGGATTGCAGGTCCAACAGAGAAAGAAAGGCATCTTTATCAGTCAAGATAAATATGTCCATGAAATTTTGAGAAAGTTCAACTACACAGATGTGAAGTCTGCCTCCACTCCCACAGATTTGGAAAAGCCTTTGGTTAAAGATGCAGATGCTGATGATGTTGATGAACATCTTTATAGATCTATGATTGGATCTTTGATGTATCTTACAACATCCAGACCAGATATCATGTTTGCAGTATGTGCATGTGCAAGGTTTCAGGTTTCCCCAAAAACTTCCCATCTCTTAGCTGTCAAAAGAATCTTTAGATACCTTAAAGGCAAACCATCTCTAGGTCTTTGGTATTCTAAGGATTCTCCATTGGAGTTAGTTGCTTACACTGATAGTGACTATGCTGGAGCTACACTTGATAGGAAGTCAACCACTAGTCTTGGAAATGCAAGAAACAAACTGTAGTTGCCACTTCTACAACTGAAGCTGAATATGTGGCTGCTGCAAGTTGCTGTGGACAAGTTCTCTGGATAGATCCAAAACCAATTACTTGATTATGGGTATAATTTTATTAACACTGTTATTTACATTGACAACACCAGTACTATCTGTATCATAGAAAAATCCCCTGTTCAGAAGCACTCTAACACAAAACTATAACAATGTATGCATCACTTTATAGAAGATTGAGTAATACTAAAAAGTTGATTCACATGGCTAAAATTAACACTCAATTTAATGTAGCAGATCTTCTTACAAAAGGTTTTGATGCTGGTAGATTTCAGTACTTGGTTTCAAGTCTCAATCCCTAAGGCCCAAATCTCTTGTTTGTTTTGTAAAGTTTGTTAAATTTATACTTTAGTTATTTGTCAATTATATATTGCTAGTTCAATTAGTACTGCTAGTTAAATTAAAACGTTTGTTAAAACTGTTACTTATAGTTAGTACTGCTAGTTATTTCTATGTATCTTTGTTAATCCTGTGAATAACACATAAAACGTTAAACATGAACATGTTTAGATAATGTTTTTCCTTGTGTTTAAGCTACTTTTCAGGTAATTGTAATTAGTAATGATAACAATGAGGTGTCAAATTGGTTACTCCATAATGTATTATTTGAGGGGAGAAACATGTTGCGGAATGTTCTTAAAGTGTTGTAGTTACAACCACACAACAAATGGTCATCAAGTTCACACATGTCTAATAGACATCAAATGACAGTCCAAAAGAGCAAACGCTACTGTAAGACTTCTCAAATCCGTTTATAGTTGATAGTTTACTCAAAACTATATGGTTTATCATTGTACCATGTTTTACAATGAAGCATTTGCTAGTCCAAGCAACAGAGCTACCGGTAAACAGACTTCATTCTCAAAATCGTTATAGTTGGTAGTTTACTCAAAACTATATGGTTATCATTGCACCATATTTTTCTAATGAAGCAATGGCTAGTCCAAAGCAAATGGCTATTGGTAAAGACTCCTCAAATCCGTTTATGGCTGGTAGTTTGCCAAAAACTACACTTTGTGTGAATCAGTGAGCTAAAACCATAAGAGAGAATTGGGAGCACAAAAACATAAAAGAGAGCTTCGTGAAAATAAAACAGAGTGAAAAGTGATCCAAAAAGAATTGAGAGATGAAATGAGCCTAAAAACAGAAAGAGAGATGTTGAAGTGTTTCTTTTTGTCATACAAATCTTTGCAGTTTGTACTGCTTATGTAATGGAGAAGTTAATACTGCTAGTGCGTATTTTAGTGTACTAGCTAGGCCCAAAGTATAATACTTTTGATGACCGTTAGTAACTGTTTAGCCTAACAGATTTTTTCATTTAAAAATAGAGCCTTGAGAATAGTTTCCGCAAATACCTATGAATAGGGGTTGTGACCATTGGACTCTTTGTGTACTACTATATAATTCAATAATATTATTCCACGATAACTTCAAAATTCTTTATATTGGTCAACGAATATCTCTCTGTTTTCTCTATTCAATTGCAATTAACTTTCTCCAGCCTTCATACTTACATATACGATCATATCCCACTTGATTACTCACAATTTCATTCATGGCAAACTTAGAATTTTGTGACAAGCACAACATGATAGCATTTTTGGATAAATCTACGGGGAGTGCAGGGTTTCATCAGATAATAGATTTTCTCACTCAAAGTCACATTTGCTATGCACTCACCAAGAAGCCAGAGGTTTGTGTCTCCTTTATCAAACAATTTTGGAGGTCTGCTGAGGCATCTACTGATGATAATGGAGAAGGCAAGATCAATGCTACTATTGATGGTCACTCATTGTCTATCACTGAAGGTTCTTTACGGCGACATCTCAAGTTGGCTGATCAAGATGGTGTTACTTCTATTCCAACTACAGAGATCTTTGAGCAATTGGCGCTTATGGGCTATCACACTGACTCAGATAAGTTAACCTTTCAAAAAGGTGTTTTTGCACCTCAATGGAGGTTTCTTATTCATAATATTCTCCATTGCTTAAGCCCAAAGAAGACTGCTTGGGAGCAGTTTAGTAGTAATATTGCAGCTGCTGTTATATGCCTTGCCACCAATAGGAAGTTTAATTTTTCTAGGATGATTTTTGAGCACATGGTGTCTAATATCTCTAGTCCCCATAAGTTTTTTGATGTACCCTAGGTTTTATACAGAGATATGATTATATATTCAGAAACAAGCACAGTTTCAACAACATCTAGAAACGCTATCCTGTCACCCTCTCTAACCATGAAGGTGTTTAGCAATATGAAGAGGCCTACTAAGGGATTTTCAGGCCAGGAGGTTGCTCTATTCCCCACGTATGTTAGCGTTCCATGCACCCTCCACTTCACCTTCCAAAATCACATCTTCACCTTCCCCTACACCTTCACAGTCACCTGAACCTACCCTTGCTCATACACCATCACCTACTCAACCTACTCAACCCTTACCTACTCAACCCTCACCTACTCAACCCTCACCTACTCAACAATCACCATCACAACCTAGACTAGAACACCAAGTTCTTACACCCCATGACTTACCTCTCCATGCTGTTCACTTACATAGAAGTAATGAGGGTAGTTTGACACTTCAAGAATTGATGAATTTAGTTACAACTCTTTCTGACAGGATTAGAGTTTTGGAGGCTGACTTGGTGAAGACAAAGAAAACTTACAGTTCTGCTTATACCAAGCTTATTCTCAGGGTCAAAAAGCTAGAGTCTCAGATAAAGATTGGGCAAAAAAAAAAAACAAGAAACGAAGCTAAGGGTTTTTCTCTCAGATGAATGAAGTCCTCTTGAAGATAGATTCTTTTCTTACAGGAGAGGAAGTTATTTGATGAAGAGGTTCAAGAAAAAGCAAGTACTAACACTGAACTATTCATTCAAGAAGTGACTCCAACTAAAGTCATTCAAGATCAAGAGGGCAGTGAAAAAGCAAGTAATGAAGTTAGTACAGCAGGCTGGTGCAAAGAAAGAACTCCTTCTGAAGAAGTCCAACAAAGTTAGTACTGCTAGAGGGTAATTAGTACTGCTGGAGGAACTGTTACCTATGTAAGAAGAAGTTCAGAGAAAAGATCAAGACAAGATAAGGGTAAAGCCATGATATTTGAAGAAGAGCCCAAGAAGAAATCAAAGACGGAACTTGAACAAGAAAGATTAAGTTATGCTGAAGCAATCAGACTTGAAGAGCAAAAAAATGAGGAATCAAAGAGCTCAAATTGCTAGAGATGAAGAAAATTACTAAAGTGGGATGAAGAAGAAAGGAAAAGAGCTATGGATGAAGCTAAGTACTACAAAGAAGATTGACTGGAATGATCCTTCAGTCATTAATATCATTCTCTAAAAATGAAGCCAAAGTCCAATTGCCCAAGCTAGAAAAAATATGATCAAATATTTGAAGAACCAAGGGAATTACAAGATCAGTGACTTCAAGGGTATGTCTTACAATGACATAAGGCCAATCTTTGAAAATATTTGGGATTTTAATCAAAAGATTAAGCCAATGGATACAGAGCATGGAAGTGGAAAGCAAATGTCTCTTCAAAAATCTCTTGAGAAGTCTCATGCAAAAGAAAAGTCTCTTGAAAAGGTTGTGGAAGAAGAGTTTGAAACAGAAGAAGAGTTTAAAGAAGGTGTCAAAGAACCAGCAGCAAAGAGAAAGAAGTCCATTCCTAGAAAAAGCACAAAGAAGAGACAAAAGCTAGAAGAAGATGCTAAGAAAGGTGAACTCAAAGGATTTTTGGACATAGTACCAAGAGAAGAGGCTCCTATAGAGGTTGAATCTATATCTACAAAGTTTCCTATTATGGATTGGAAGACATGTGTTTTGACAGAGACTTTCAAGTACTATCAAGTGTTTAGAGGAGATTGAAGTTCAAAGAATTACAAAGTCTTAAGTGAGATGCTTGAAGATTTTGATAGATTGGATGTAGAAGAATTGTTCAGATTAGTCAAGGAAAGATTTAGTACTTCAAGACCAGAAGGATTTGATCTGATGCTTTGGGGAGATCTACATACTTTATTTGAGCCTGATAAAGATGATAAGATTTGGAGAGATCAACATGAATACAATCTTTTGAGCATGAGACTATGTGATTTCTGTGGTATCCATATTTTTTGTTGATGGACAATGGATTGGCCTATTCATATGTTGACAGAAAAGAAGTATCCCTTAAGCCAAGAGATGTTGACAAAGATGTTAAGTAGAAAATTAGTAGGTAGATCATGAGAGTTCCCAGGCATTTGAACTCCTCAGATTCATAAGATCTCAAGTGCATATGTGACAAAATTGTTTGAAAAGAAACATCAGCAGAAAGAAGAAGAGCTAGAAGAATTTATTCAGAAGAAACTTGATGATTTGAAAGGACAATCACAAGTCTAGGGGGAGGATTGTTAGGGAAATAAAGTCATTCAAAATATTAATACTAGACCAACAGAACAAAGAGTTAGTACGAGGCCAGTAACACTAAGTTAGTACTAATAGCCAAGGTTACTTAATACTGCATGAGTAGATCAGAGGTTAGTACTTTGCAAAAATGGTCAAGAGCATGAACTGAAGATAAGAATGCATGGAGAATATTTCGGGATGTTTAGTTTTGAATTATAACTGATCCTAATAGATAGGCAGATATATGTGTAAAGGGCTCCTTGTATTTCTATAAAAGGAGATCCCATGTGTAGTGTAAAGAAGAACTTTAGAGATACACTTAGAGAGAATTTGTAAAGCTTCAAGGTTTGTACCCTAGTAACGTTCAAGAGTACTCGTATTATTTAATAATATTGACGCATGAGTTTTGAGAGTTCATGTTTTGTTTGTGATCAATTAACTGTTCCATAATAAACTTCTCTAGAGTATCACGGTGTAGATTCCGTATACACTTTGATATACAATCCAAAAGTATCAATCTTTGCTATTTTGGATTCTTTCCAAGGTAACAAACTCTTTATATCATAAAGAATCGATCAAGGCATAGGATCAACAAAAAGGTTGGCTGAGGAAGAAGCTACTGAAGTTTGCATCGACCAATGAAGTAGACTTTAATCCAGCAGAGACTCAATGCAGAATAAGATTCTTTGCTGATGAAACCTGTATGAAGAAGAGAGAGAAAAGTTCACCATAGAAGAGAGAGCTAAGTTGCTTCATGATACCATTGCTGCACAATGGAGATTTCTTACTCAACAAAGATCTGAGGTTATCAGAAACAAACTTCCTTCAAGAACTCAGCTGAGAAATCAAATGGTGACATATTTGAAGCATGTTAGAGGAAAGAAGCATTCTGATTTAAAGATATTTTTTTAAGAAATACAAGTTTTGTATGAAAAGGTAAAAAGGTCTGATGAAAACTTCATTGCTATTGGTTCTGTTGAGATGAAGGATAATAAAAAGAATGAAGCAAGGAAGAGCTGGCTGTATAGATAAAATGCTGACAGTATTAAGGAGGAAAGTAAAGAAGAAGAAGGTACCAAAAAGAGAAAACTTGGCACAAGGAAAAAGATGAAGTCAAGGAAAAGAAGATTCAGAAAAGACACTTCTGAGGATGATGAAACTAATAGTGAGAAAGAGAATAATGAGCTGAGATTATGCTTATCAATAGTTTCAGATGAGGACAAAGAGGTGGATTATGAAATACTTGACAAGAAGTATCCTATCATAGAATGGAAATCTGAGTATCTTGGGATTAAACCACAATATGATAAAACTAAAGACTTAGAGGAGATTAATCTAAATGTGGTGATTAGAAGCAATGGGTCATAAGGGAGATACTGAGAAGTACTACCTGATGAGAGTGCTTTCCATATTTGATAGAGATTATTTGAATGTTGTATGTCAACTTGTGATGGACAGATACCAAGATGACATACCTGAAGGTTTTGATAGAGTACTGATGGTGATAAATTCAAACCCTTTGTATATAATAAATATATAATAAATATATATAAATATAAAAAGAGTTAAATATATCAATGATAAGAATTCCAAAAAATTTTAAAAGATATTACTTTTGACCAAAGTAAAATCAAAAATCTCCCGGGTCATTTCCCGTCGAGGCGTGAATTAAAAATCGAGTTAACGTTTGAGATCGCGTTTTTGAATGGTTTAAAGAATTTTTGGTTTGGATTCTAATTCTTTCTACAGATAAATAATGCTAAAACAAGTCACAGGAAACTTTTAAACCTAAAAACGAAAGCAAATAAGGCTAAAACACAAAAAACGAGAATCCCGTTCTTTAAAAACTGAAATCCTAAAAATTTAATCCTACGAGCGCAAATTTAATTTTCCTAGGTCCTAAATGATAAAAGAAAATTTTCTAAAACAGAATTATATTTTTATGGCTTTTTAATAATTTTTTCTGAATTAAAAATTGTTTTAAAAAGAAAAATTGATTTAAAATACTAAATGAAATGGGAAAAATCTAAAAAATTAAGAAAAAGTTCTTTGGACAATACTGGTTCTATGAAAAATAAAAAGGGTGGAACAACTTATTTAAAAAGCCAGAAATAAGCAAAAACGGGCTTATAGCTTAAATGACTAAAAAGGGGTTAAATAATAAACTTTGCAAAAGAAAACTGAAAAAGACCCCAGGGTGAGTGTGTAGTGCAGTGTGTGTATAAGGATTTGGTTGAGGTTGGTGAGGTCTAGGGTTCGAGCCTTGCTCACCCTAGACTTCATAATTTCCCAAGGTTTTTATTTTGCAAAAAAAATTTTACACAATTCTTAAGGACTTAAAAATAAGCATTTTTAATAAAACAACTTTTTAAGAAACCACAAATAAGCACTGAAATAAGCAAAAAAGAGGACATATTTGGTTTTTTTACACTAAGTCTAAACAAGCTAAACTGTTTGGCATTTTTAGAATAAATAAGCTAGTGTAAATGAAAAATAAGCTAAAACGATAAGCTATTTACACTCACAACCTAATAAAGCACTTCTAATACACAATACACAGTTAAAATAAGAACAGAAAAGCTAAAAAAAATCAATAAGCAAACAGACAAGGACGAGACAAACTGTTGGTTAAAACAGCCATAAGGGCACTTTTAGGCTTAATTTTAAGCCACAAAATGGATCTTTACGGCTTAATGAATTATACCCCTAAAAACTTTGACCTACAAGCTACAAGAATCATTAATCAAAACACAGTTTGAAAATCAAATAAGCCCTTAAAAAGGCTTAAGAAAAAGCTGTTTTCAAAAAATTTTTGTTGAAAATAACCAATAAACCTTTAGACCTTTTTTTCTTTGAAAATTTCAACTTTTGAGCTTAAAATAAGCTAAGCAAAAAGAACCTTATGAACATGGGACCTCAAAACAAATCAATTTTGGACATCAAAGAACTTATATCAACAATCAAAAAGTATTTTGAAATTTGGAATAAGCCAGAAAATCAAATTGAAAAAGCTGTTTTTTAAGAAAAGAAACTTAACAAATTTTTGACAGTTTTTGACTAAAACAAAAGTAAACTAAAAGGCAACTAACCTACTGCATTAAGACACTAAAAAGGACACTAAAACAATTCTTAAAACCTGGTTTTGAAAGCCTTAATCTAATAAGCACTTATGAACTGTTTTGTCACCACAATTTTAAAGACTAATTAGGAAAAAGTAGAATCACTAAAGGCATGCAAGCCTTTTAGTCTTAGCTATAATTACCCCTCTCCAAGGAAGGAGAGGGTGTTGGTTCATTTATAAATTTTTGATATTGCAAGTAAACTTTCCATTCTCTCTCTAGTTTTCTCTCACTTTCTCTCTCTACAATTCTTCCTAGTTTCTTCCTTATTTTCTTGTTAAGGTTAATGAAGTGAAGTGATCAAAGGTTACCGACAGTAATTATTCATCAATCATGACCAAATGTATTTGTATTCATAGTTTACATAAAGATCTAATCATCTAAATGAATTGTAGGACCTACCATATCATTTCACTTCCATATTACCACATACACGAGATCAAATATAAAAGAAAAGAGATGAAGAAGATAGAAAGAAAAAAGAGAGAAATAAGAGGGTGTTTGGATTGCTTGCAAATTTAAAAACATACAAGTGAAAGAACCAACCCCTCTCCATTATGGAGAGGGGGTATTTATACCTTGACCCTTACCATGGGTCGCCTAGGGTTTCTTGGTGGACCGGGCTAGTGTTTTGGTTGGCCTTAAGCCCACAACGTATATAATATTAAATTACATAACGAGCCCAGTTACCCTTTCTAGCCTATTACAACATTGATTAATTTTCTAGCCTATTATAACATTGATTAATTTTCATCTCTTTCTAGCGAGGTCATTGAAGTGCTTGTCTTTGAGCTCTATTAGATTGTATTTTCTTTATAGTTTGTTGTCTTGGTCTTGGTCTTGGTTTTGGTCTTTATCTTCGTTGTAGGCTTGTTCTTTTATGCTGTGTGATATTTGATCTTGAGCCTTTGTCATTGTCTTTTGACTTTGTCTTTTGTTCCAAGATCTTTAAATCTTTATCCTTCCATCTTGATCATCTTTGCCATCTTGCGATCTTCCTTAGGTATGATTGGAGATGAATGTGTATAAGGGAAGAATGCCGACTAAGATTGAGTTAACACTGGAACAATCACAACAAGGTGTTAGTAATGACGTCTTGGTAAGCATTGAAGGGGTTGAAGAATGAAAAAGAATCTTAGAGAGAGAAACTAGAGAGGAAAAAAATGGTTGATTACCTTGTGAAAAATACAAATGAGACCAACTAACCAACACCCTCTCCAAGAGTGGAGAGGGGTATTTATAGTTTCTTACTACCCTAGGGTGACGCCTAGGTGTAGGGTTGTTGGGCCGGCACGGGTTTTGGGCTTTAGCCCACTACATATACAATATTAGATTAAATCACGAGCTCAACTCTCTTTCTAGCCAATTACAACGACTAATAAATAAAGACCGAGTTTCCTTGTTCGACTTAATATTTTGAGGATAACAAGTACATATCATGCGTGAAAGGTATCTGGATCCTCTTGCATTGGTAGCCAACTCTCAAACTCTATACAATCCCTCTCAGTCTCCATAACATTTAGGTTCTTCAATGTATCTAGTCCCTTAAAAATTCACACCAGTTTATGCAGCACCTATTCATCGTCAACACCATCACACTCCAGTTAATCCACAACAACAATCAGTTTCTCCACAACCATTCATATCTTTGTCAGTGACATAACAATCTTAAGCTGAATTCCCTCAATTAGACTCTGGTCTCACTATTCCTACATTTCAACAAGGAGAGGATCTGATTGACTGCATCAACAAAGCAATGGCATTCCTATCTGTTGTGGCATCAAGGTTTCCACCTTCAAACAATTAACTCAGAATGTCTTCCAATCCCAGAAATCAGACAACCATTCAAGATGGAATAGTCACAGTTCAACAAGTTCAAGGAAGACAAACTCAGAGTTTTGCTAGCACTAGAAATAGATGAATTGCTACAATCTCAAGGGGAAACTATGGAGCTGGTTAAGCAAAGTTTGTGAAGTGTTATAACTGTCTAGGGGAAGGGCACATGGAGAAACAATGCACTCA
>BQNB010083062.1:0-29142 GCA_026074375.1 Tanacetum coccineum
TCGATATAATACATTCTTCAGAGGGTAAGGAAATTATACATGGGTCATATGTGCTTTCTAAAACAAGTCACGATAAAGTCACGAAAACTTTCAGAACTGAAAGCTTTGTCATAAACTTAAAAGTAAAAACCGTGATTTGGAGATATTACGCAAACGGAATGCTATTCTATCTCAGTATGAATTTATATGTGCCGTTGGGCGTTCCGCTCGACCCTAAGCGGTATTATAAGGATGGTGATTGTGCAATAATGTTGCGGAGGCCAAGGTACGTTTTCTTTGCTTTATTTTAGGAAAATTGGTCTCCAAGGATGGATACGGCGTATTAAGGTAAAACATATACAACATATCCACTACTTTTAATAAATGTTGATAAAATCAACAAAATACGCCAATACGGCGTATTGATCAAACCACGATACAGCGTATCGAGTTTGGGTATAAAAACCCAACTGATACGCCGGATCAGTTTTTACCACAACTTTTTCACACACACACACGAAATTTTTACCAAACCAACTCTTGGAGATCATTTGTTATCGTGATCATACACTCTTTTATCTCAATCCTATGGTAAATCTTTCCCTTTTTCTTTTTGATTTGCTATTTCAATTTTTAAAATTGAATTAGGGTTAGGGTATAGTGAATATTGTGTTATGCCGTAGATACACCCTTTTTGGACTCCTTTACCCCCACACTAAATAAGTCTTAGAAGCTTTGAAAGATTGGAATGGGTTAAAATGGGTAGATAAGGGAAACCCCCTTTCGTTTTTATACTGCATAATCAATACGGCGTATCCACTCACATGAATACAGCGTATTGACCGAATTTTACCCAATTTAAAAGCCTTAATACGACGTATTCAGTAAAATGAATACGGCATATTGACTTAAAAGGGATCCTAAATTTTTAGACCCATACGTCGTATTGACTAAACACCTATACGGCGTATTGACATATCGATCCTTATACGGCGTATCCACTTATGAATACGATGTATCCACCCTCAGAACAGAAGGTTAAAAAATTCTATGATCTTTGTGCTTTTGACGTTAAATTTGTAGATATGGCACCCTTACCACCACGTGAGCAGAGACACCCATTTCTTAGGTACCAGGGTCTTGAGTATACTGATGCGGATATTGCTGACTTCAAGGAGAGGTTGGAGAGGATTTACAGTCGAGAGATACACAGAGTACAGGTTGTGGATTCTTAGGGGATGCCCGAGCTTATGAGGGATGGTTTATCTGCTAGGATGGTAATGGAGCACCATGATGATGCCAGTGTGGTTGTATTCACTAGTCGAGCCTGGGGGAGGCTGTTTGATACTAGGGGACCTCTGGTTAGGGAGCTCATTCTGGAGTTTCTTAGCACGCTTAGATTTGGAGAGGTATTACTTGATTTTGATACTCCTGGTACTATTCAGTTTTAGTTAGGTGGAGCCAGGAGACGATTGAGCTGGAGGCAGTTTATTCTGGCCTTGGGGTTACACACCGAGGAGGAGATGGAGTCCCCCGGTTTTGCTAGGTATTGGAGTGAGAGTGAGAGTATGATCCCTGGGAAGGGGGATCTACATGATTATTGGAGGAGTATTTCTAGTGACGGAGATTTCTTGGGACCTCCCCCTTCCTACACTTTGATTAGGGATCCGGTATTAAGACTTTTCCATAGGATGATGGCACACAGTATTGCTGGGAGGAGTCAGGCACTTGAAAAGGTGACCGTGACTGATTGATAATTACTGCGAGGGCTGGAGTTGGATCGGTCACCATCCCTAACTTTTAGCCAGTATCTGAGGAGTTTGCGATGGAGGAAATAGCAAGTGCTCCCATTTCGGAGGGCAGTTTGCAGCATGATTGGCTGAGCACTTTGGACTTTTGACTGCAGAGATACTTGGTGGATTGACAGTCATTGCCCTTGAGCTACCGATTATTGATATGGCAGAGCTGGTGAGACTGCAGATTTGTGCACAGTTTAATGATACATGGGCCTGGGTGGCCATGGGACTAGAGAGGTAGCCTGATGCCGTGGCTGGTGCCCCCGCTGACGTTGAGGATGAGCTGAGGATGTTCCTGCAGTTGACGAGGGTGACCAGGCTATTCCGGCGCCCGTGCAGCCACCGCAGCAGCCACCACCACCACCTCCAACTGCTAGGACCATGCCTCAGAGGATGGCCAGACTTGAGGAGGACGTGCACGAGATACGTGGGAAATTGACTGAGTAGTGCGAGGTGATTGATGCGATGGCTCGCGACCTCTCCAGATTCTGTACATGGACCACCACTAGCCTCGCACGGATGATTGACAGGGCAGGTGTGTCATACACGAGCTATTCTCAGACACCAAGAGAGTATAAGAGGCACGTGAGACGCAGGACTGATGGTGTCAGCACCTCCGCAGCATAGCAGGACCCACAGCAGCCAGACCCATAATTCCTCTTATCCTTATCTTTTGTTTGTTTCTATCTGTACATTTATTATTATTCATGTCATGATGTATCTAACTATTAGACAGGGTCTCTAATTTTTTCGTATATATCATGGTATGACGTTTTGATTTGTTTGTGTATGATAGAATCAAGCCTGGCAGTAAGTTCAGCACCATAGTTCATGAATATGAAACCAAGCAGGATATTCACACCAAATGCAAGAATGGGGATGAGAGATGATTTCAAATGGAGTAGAAGGAGAAGCTGAAGACAAGTCTAACTTAAAGACTTCACTGTAAACAAAAGTGCTTCCCGGGAGACAACCCGGATTGTTATTTAATTTTGTTATCGAGTCTGTCTTCCCAGACATCAAGATGGCGTATCCGCTCCATACCATACGGCGTATTGATTGTCTGGACGTTACCAGTCTTTAGTTTTTATGCACTTTAAAAAACGTTATTTGTTAGTTTTGTCAATACGACGTATTCATGAAAATGATACGACGTATGTATTTAGATACTTTTTACAGGTTTCTTAATACGGCGTATTCTAGTTTATGGATATGGCGTATCGATCTCCTGTACAGTTTTGTTTAGTTTGATTTAAATAACCGTAGGTACCAAGATAGGAATGCACCTTTTTCTTATATTTTACACAGGACCTTGGAAGCAAAGAAATATCGACGAATATTGGTGGAGAATTTACAAATCTGGAAATCTTGAAGTGTTGACGGAGTAATGCTACCGGATCAAATATCAGGGAGTTTCTCATTCTAATTCTTTTTAATTCCCGTATTTAATGTTTTACATATACAACGAGGACGTTGTATAATTCAAGTAGGGGGATAGAATTAGAATGTTACTTGTCCAAATTTTCACACTAAAATGCTTAAATTATGCTAAAATTTAAAAATTTTCAAGCATACTTTTGTGAAATTACATGTTACATAACCCGCACATAATAACCTTTGTTAGATATTGTGAGGATTTAACCTATCCATTTCCAAATGTTTACCCAAATTCCACAAAATATAAGTGTACCGGTGATGTAGTAGACTTTAGAACTTGGCTTGGTATATCACTCGAGACCACAGTGATGAGTATTATGATTTAATTGGATTAACTTGATTTACATTGTTAAAATATTTAGGTATTTACACCCAAATCCGCTAACGTGTTGCTTATTAACTAACCTACGACCGGTTAGTTAACCTCCAGTTTTTTACCTTTTCCACTCTCATCATTAAGTGATGATCCCTAAACCACCCGGTAGAGCAATCTATTTAGGAATTAAACCAACTAATTGTTCGTTACACCTTACACTTAACCAACCAAATTTATAGATTAAGTTTAATTACATTTGCTATAACGTTAAAGTTGTAAAGTTTTAATTTCCCTGAGTCTTAGGTCATTTTCTCTCTTTGGTGGCGTTTGGAAATTTTGCTACATTGTAAATGGGAATGATATAATTAAGTAGTCAAAACATATGTATTTTTTACTACCATCACATTAAGGTGAGTCTGAAGAATGAATGAAACTATCGAAGGAATTATCCGGAATTATTATGATCGTGAAGATGGTGAAACTACTCCGAGTTTCGTATATAGTTAGTTAAAAAAATCAAAAAATAAAATAAAAAAATTAGAAAAATCGCAACAAAAAAGAGAAGGAAAGTTTGAAGATAATCGTTTCGCAACTACCGAAGGAATTACACGAAGGATCAATTATTCGTTGATACGTCTTAAAATCAATGATGTAGAGTATTGTATAAAGTGGGAGGTATCACCACTTGCCTTGTAGAGTATGTAAAAGTTATGGGATGATTGGGAAGTTGACCGTTACGGGAACGCCAACTTAGGTTGTTGTTTTTTATCAATGATCAAGACGTTGTAAATAGTCGTGTCTTTGTCATGGTAAGCGGTCTGGAAAGAAGAGTCTAAGCAACCTTGTATTTAGTCTTAATTCTATTTGTTTTCTTGAATTTTATTTAACAACAATTACATCCCTTTCACCTATAAAGATTAACCATGTTTTTACGCGAATGAGGATGTGATCGAGCATGCATGTCTATTCCGTCGTTACGGCCAGGTATGCATGCCTCAACTGCCTCGTTGGTTTACGGCTTTTGGTGAAAGTTAGAAGGTTCCTACCCTATATCATTCTTCATCTTAACCGTTGGTTAAATTCGAATGGGGATGTGATCGAACACACATGTCTATTCCGTTGTTACGGCCATGTATGTGTGCTTCAGCTGCCTTGTTGGAGTGGTACTTCTGGTGAAAGATTGTAGAATGATCAACCGTAAGCCTTTCCATACAAAAACCTATATTTACCTTTATAAACTTGTTACTCCTTGGCTTTAGTGGTGAGAAGTGTAAACCTTGACCAATCTTCTGATAGAATACTCGTCAAAACCGAGCAATTGACAAATTAGATACATGTTCCACATAGAGTCCAAGCTTAGTTGAGTGATTTAAGTGTTTTCATCTTCCTATTTCGTGAAGTGTTTGGTTGTGTACTTGTAATAGATCGAATAAATGCTTAACGGAAAATATCCTTAGGGATACATTTTTATAGACTTCTAAAGGTTACTTGAGGACAAGTAGGATTCAAGTGGGGGGATATTTGATGACATCAAATAACGTCTATTTTATAGCATCATTTATCCTATGTTATTAACCCATTTTGTATAATTATTGCAAAGAATTGTTACTTAATCGTTTGTATTTTAGAATTGCAGTAATTATGGAGTATTTGGTGAAAGATAGAAAAAGGTGCGCATTATGGAGCTTAAATGAAGATATTTTAGAGATTACTATTCTGAAGACCAATACGCCGTATCCATCAAGGAAGGTATGGCGTATCCGTGCCTGCACTCACCAAAGACCACGAAGGAAACAAGATCAATACGCCATATCCAGAAGAAGTCAATACGTCATATTAAAGATATAGTATGTGAATATTTTGAAAGATATCAAGCGTGGTCCATACTCCAAGAAATCCCCAATACGCCGTATTCAATCCTTAGATACGCCGTATCGAACCGACTTCCAGACCCTATAAATACAAAACTTAAAAATAAGTTTTAAGTGTGCTAAATCATATTCTCGATACCTAAACCATAAAAGTTGATTTTCAGAGGAGAAAAAGAGCAGAAGAGGTCGAGCAACGTTATCAATTCCATAGGAGACATCGTGTAATTCCATATACTTTAGTAATCATTCAGTTTTTGATATCATTCGTTAACTCGGTTAGTTTACCTTGGCTAAATAATTGCTCTTGTATTTATTATGACGTTTGAAGGCTAATACCTTCGGGTATTAGCCATTATTATGAAGATCTGAATGTTTGGTATTTGTTTATCTCGATTTCTTGATTTATCGTTGAATGCTTGTTTATGTTTATCAATTTATACTTGTTTACGTGCTTTTGTATGCGACCTATCATTCAACTGGATCTAGTGATACGGACCAAGTAATCTAGAATCTGGGATAGCTCTCCATATTGTGATTTATACATCTAGAATCATAGGATCATAAGTATTGTCCTTCTAAATCTGTGTCTAAGATACGCTTCGGGCTTAACTAGTTAATTGGATATTGCCAATGGTTTATTGAACGTGTTGACTAGAAGTTGAACCTAGATAATTCAACAAATAACGTACTGATTCCATTGGATAGTTGGACAAGTGGACTACTAGTGTATAAATCACCGTAAGGCGGTAAGTGGGTAAAGTCTCTATGAGCTAGGGTTTAACAAGATCACCATTGCTTTAATCCCTAAGATAGATTATAATCAGCAAATTAGGATGCTTTATGCGGATGCTTTAATTATGACATAATTAATGTGTCTAGGTCTTAGGAAGAAGTCCCGCCTAAGTCTTAAGAATGATATGCCACCTCGAGAGAAGAAATTATTACACTTAATAAACAAACCAACATTCTAATTGGATTAATAATGGTTAATACAGTTTTCTATCATAAGGTTCGACCGCTCTTTCATCTTCTGTTAATTTGCTTGCGTGGGTTAAAGTGTCTTGAATTGATTGTAGTTACCCACCAAACTGTGCCAGTCTCTCAGGCCGAAAACCCCTCTTTTTCCTGTTAGAATTAGAATTAAGACTGACATAGGTTTAGATTAGATTAAGATAGAATAGAATTAACATTAATTAGATAACCAAGATATTAATTAAATTGATAGATTTAACCTCGCTTCAAGTGTTCGACACCCTACTTACCACGAAACTACTACCGATCGGGTACACTGCCCGTTAAAGTGTTGTTTTTGGTTTAGTCAGCAAAATATAAATTTAAAACTTGAATCATAAAAATATACACCACGTAACGACACATCAAGTTTTTGGCGCCGTTATACCGTACAAAAGTCTGTATAGAGGTGTGTGCAGGTGCGATAGACACTAACAAAGTGGTATCAAGAGCCAGGCTACGATAAACAATAGAAGAAGACGGTAAGTTAAAGATCGATAGTATGATGGTTATAATTTCAATTTTTGTAAGATGTAGATCGAAGACTCTCTATATCAGAAGAAGCTTTAGGAGCCTTTGGAAAAAGCCAAACCTACAGGTATGAAGGCTTTGTTATTATTATCTTCATAACCCTAGAGTTGGTCAAGCACTGTTACAACAGTTAGTGGTTCGTGTAGAACTACTAAGCTAACGTTCAAAGGGATTCGAGATTTGATTCTTTGTTAAAGATATCCGTCAGAAGACATCTAGAGAATATACGAATTATTTGTTAAGGGCAGAGGATAGATACAGGGGGAGACGGTACGACAGAGGGCAGGAAGCAGACCAGAAGCAGGTCAAAATCATGAACGATAGGAGAGATAAAGTACAGGAAGAATATCACGTGTTAGAATTACAACCAGAAGGGCCACTTTCAGAATTAGTGTTCGAATCTTGTAGCCTCTAGGGATAAGGAGGTTAACCAGGCAGCTAGAGACTCTGATGACGCATTGGTTTGTTGCATTGAGAATACAGTTGAGGATCGTATTATGGATTTTGGTGCATTGTTCCATGCTACCTGTTGCAAAGAAAAGTTAGAAAGGTTCAAGCTACGCTCCGGTAAGGTTTGTTTAGCAGATAATAAGACTCTAGACATTGCAGGCATTAGGGATTTTGTCCTCAAAACTTCTTTTGGTACAAGTTGGACTTTGAAGGATGTTAGGTACATTCTAGGCCTAAAGATAAGGTTAATCTCAGTTGGGCAGCTTGATGAGGAAGGTTACCATGTAGGCTTCGGAGATCAGCAATGGAAGGTTACTAAAGGTAATTTGGTGGTAGCTCGTGGAAACAAACATGGAAGCCTGTATATGGTTGAGGTACACCCCAAGGGGATTGGCACAATTATTAATGGTAGTGGCAGTGCAGCTGTGTAACACCAGAGACTTGGTGATATGAGCAGGATTGGTATGAGCATGTTAGCTTCCAAAGGCAACGTTCCAAATGTACGGAAGGTAAATATCTACTTCTGTAAGTCAGGTGGTTTGGGAAAGCAGAAGAAGCTTTTCTTTGTAATGTTAGAGAAGACAAGAAAACTGCAGAGGTTAGAGCAAGTTCATACAGAAGGCTATGGCCCTACATTTATTGCATCAATCTAAGGATCCCACTACTATGATACTGTTATCGAAGACTGCAGCAGGAGTTGCGGTAGGTATAATGCAAACCTTCAGGTGAAGTGTTTGAAGTTTGATAATGGTGGAGAGTATAGTAGCTGACCGATTAAGTTTTGTGTCGAGAACATGATTGTGATGCTGAAAATGGTCTCGGGAACAACACTACAGTTTGGTGTTGCTGAAAGATTAAACCGAACATTGAGAGCAGAGAGCACGGGGCTTCGTGCAGAGGCTCCGAAGATGTTATAGGCAGATTTAGTTAGTACGACCTACTTAATCTATAGCATACCCTACGTTCCGATAAGGTTGCATATTCCAGAGGAGGAATGGCGAGGGAAGGATACAAGTCTCACACACTTGAAGGTATTTGGTTGTGACTCGTTTGTTAAAGTAAAAGATGTTTGCGGAGAAGCCATGAAATGTACATTCATAGGCATCGGCTCAGATAAAATGAGATATAGCTTTCGCGATACGAAGAGTCACCAGGTTATGCAAAGCAGAGATATTACATTTGTGGACTTGATTTATGGAGCCAGGTCTGTGACAGATTCAAGTAGCTTAACAAAGCCAATACAAAAGAGTCATGTGGTGTTAGTAGACATTCCAAAGAACCTTGCAGAGAATGATAGCATAGTTGCAGAGCATGGGTTGAGTTCAGAAATCACTCAGAGCCCAGGTGGGAGCTCAGATACGAGTAAGGGGTCCAAAAACAAGTGAGAGATTCGAGGATAGTGGAAGATCAGATGAAGAAGACTCTGAAGACGGAGCATTCTCCGAGGAGGGAGGATCCGGGACTCCATAAGTACGAAGATCCACCAGAGAGTCCAGGGCTCCAGTAAGGTACTCTCCATCAGCAAACTATTTGCTACTGACAAAGAATGGTGAACCAGTCTTATTCAGAAGCCTTTAGTAGCAAAGAATCCGTACAGTGGAAGAAGGTTATTAATGAAAAGATAGTTTCACTTGAAAAGAACCAGACATGTTCCTTAGTCAGATTACCAGCAGGAAAGTAGGCATCACAAAGCTTGTGGATGTTCAGGGTTTAAGAAGAGCAGGATGGCAAGAAAAGGTACAAGGCTAGACTCGTAGTTAAGAGTTTTCAACAAAAACGGGGGTAGACTACAATGAGATCTTCTCTCCACTTGTGAAGATGACTACAATTAGGTTAGTCTTGAGTATTGTAGCTGCATGAGCCTTCTTATGTGGGAGCCTTGAATGATACATCTACACAGCACTAAAGCGAGGGTTTTCAGCTAGCTGGGCAGAAAGAAAACCTAAAGTGCATATTGAAGGAAATTCAGTACGGACTTATTCAAGCACCGAGACAATGGTACTTGAAATTTGACAGTTTTATGTAGAGGACAGGGTACAAGAGATGTGCTATAGACCATTGTTGCTACTTAAAAAAAAGGTTGGTTTGTCCTCTATTATATTATTGTTATAGGTTGATGACATGTTGGTGGCAGGCTCTGACATGGCATAATTCAACAAGCCTAAGTGGTAGTTGCCCTTAGTGTTCGAGATGAAGGATAGATGCTCTAAGAAGCAGGTGCTTGGTTATGTGCTTACACTTGGTATAACAACAGTCGAGTGGGAGTCTGGACTACAAAAGAGTATCACTATGTTAACTATAGAAGTCTTGTTTATGGCAGTTGCATAAGCAAGCAGAGAGTTGATATGGTTGAAGAAGTCTCTTAAGAAGTTAGACTGAGCTCAGGCAGAAAGTGTTTAATATTGTGACAGATATACTAAGAGTTCGATTCTTCTTGTGAAGAATCTAAAGGTTTGCAGTTGGGCAAAGCTTGTTCGGATATTGATAAGTGAAGGGTCCTTATCTTTGTTGAAGATTCTTGGAACGAAGAGCCTTGCAGAGATGTTCACCAGGTTGGTGATGAAAGAGAAGTTGAAGTTCTGCGCAGCTTCAACTGGCCTCCGAGTGAATTGATAACGGAGGATGGTTTCTTACCAGAGAGAGGTTATTCCCAGTTTAATGATGTTAGTTCAGGATACCTTGTATCGAAAGTCTCCTAGCCCTGTGTTTGGTTAGTGCAGCGTGTTCCTTATGTTTGGCGATACAGAAAGGTTAGAGCAGTAGCATTGTTTAAGGGAAGGTTATTCTGAGTTTAATGATGTTAGTTCAGGATACCTTGTATCGAAAGTCTCCTAGCCCTGCGTTTGGTTGGTGCAGCGTGTTCCGTATGTTCGGCGGTACAGAAAGGTTAGAGCAGTAGCATTGTTAAAGGGAAGGTGGTTCGAAGTTTACAGAGATTACTTGAGACGGAGAGCAGTGAAGTGATCAACCTCCAAGTGGAAGATTGTTGAGTTGTGAAGACTGATATAGGCCCCGATGTGTGTGGCGCAGGTGGTGCAACCCCAAGTTAATCCATATTCAACGATAGCTCAGGTAGAGCAGATCACGCCGTTCATATAGAGTGGGATAGGTGGTCTAGCGACTCTAGAACAGGTTGTGTCCTGTATCGTTAGAGGGGAGGCCTATTGTAGTACTGGGTTTGAGGGGAGGATTGTTAGGTGCAAACCCAATCCCACATCGATAGAATAAGTAAACTAAAGATGTGTTTCACACTTATAAATACCCCTCTAATTGTAATTGTAAACTTGGATCTGGGTGTGTGTGTTTTGTACCCCGTGCAGTTTAGCACGGGTCGTGCAGTTTGGCACGGGTCGTGCAGTTTGGCACGATCGTGCAGTTTGGAACGAGCTTAAGCAGTTTAGCTCAGAGCTTAATAATATTCTCTGGTTTGATCCCGTGGACTGCCACGACTATCCTAGTCGTGGATACCATGTTATATATTGTGTCGATTATATTCCGCATTTACTTTCCGTAAGCCTTGTTTGTATTCTTTGTTTGTTCGAGTGGTGTGTGCAGGAGGTATATACCGTACAGAGGTGTGTGTAGGTGTGATAGATTCTGACAAATACGAGTGGAAACCTCCTTGTTGCAATACATGCATGATATTTGGTCACTCTCATGATGATTGTCTAAAAGTTGCTCCTAAACGAGTGAAGAATCGAATGGATAAAGGCAAGGGTTAGAGTCCGATTTTAAGAGTTTCCCCCCCCCGCCCGAACTGATGATTGAAGGTTTGATTATAGAAGTGAAAACGTATAAAATCGGGTGAATTAGTGGAGCAACAAAACACTTCAAATAGGGTTGGGTGAAGCTAAAAACTCAGTATGTGTCTAAAGTTAAGCAATCTACTATAGGGACGGCTTCTCCTGATGGTACGAATATGGCTTCAAATAAAGAGCCACCCAGAAATAAAGGTAATGGTTCCTTTTTCTTTTAGTAACTCTTTTGAGGTGTTAAATGTTGATAGCTCGATTATTGAGGAAGTTGCAACGGGTAGTAAGGTTACTACCTCTGGTACTCAAGAGGAGGGGCAATGCACTGTCCATCTAGTAGAAAAGATTAATGTAATTGAAAAACATATTCTAGAGGGTAAGCTTGTGTTGGTGGATGATGATGGGAAACCTTTGGTTAAGGTTGACTATCCGGTTAATTCGGATGATGATGATACGGTTGAACCTGTTGAAAATAAAACTACAAGTATTGGCATCAAAGGGAGTTGGATATGGTCCAAAAAGTTTATGGGAACAATGGAGAGAAACAGTAGTGGATGATTTTTTGACATCAAGGTCCGTGGTCGAAAGAAAAAAATGATAATTTAGTGGAGGCAACATTTAAGGTCCGTGATAATTTAGTGGAGGCAATAAAGGTAATGGTTCCTTTTTCTATTATGTGATAATTTAGACATCAAAGTCCGTGGTCGGAAGAAAAAATTGATTATTTTGATGTTTGAGTCAGTTGTAATCTAGTCATAAAATGTACCTTCCTTATGGAAGTAGTTTGCCTATGTAACGGGTTGAGATGTGGGACTCACTCACATCCATTATACTGAATCGTTTTTTAGAGTAATAAATTTACCGGGAAAACCCTTTACCAAAAAAACCTGGTATATAGCATTGTCTATACATATAATTTATTTATGTAACAAGTAGACATTGTACGTACTTAAGATTTAGTGGTTCGAAATCACTTGAAAATGCGCGTTTTTTTCTATTTTTTGGTGTTGTTACTAGCAAGTAATCTGGAAATTTTTTGGGTTTAACAAAAAGGGGTAGAACCGTATAGTTACCAATTCTCGGTACCGGGTACCGGTTCCGGTACCCAAATCTTATTAGGTACGATACCGGTGCCCCTTTTTTATGCTCGGGAGAAAAACGACACCACCAATTTGGTACGAGTTCGGTACCAATTTAATACCGTGCTCATGCCTAGTTATCTATTACAATGTTTTCCATCAATTGGACCATTTAAAAATAAAAAGATTGTGCGTACGAATGGAGTGAAATTAATGGGAGATCTATTTTATTGCCATATGTTCCCAATCCCCACCCACCATATACTTCTCATAAATCATGCGATGTGGTGAGGAACCGATAGAGGCATTTATCAAAGCATGCGAGCGATCCAGTCCATTTCAAAACTTTCTAACTGCTCATTGACTCGTAGAATTCTTAAGAGTTTTACTAGTTGACTTGTCAATTAATGAATGAATATCAGAATCTACATCATAAAATAAGAAGCCAGATTCCTCCTTGAGTGATGAGTGGCATGTTAAAGTTACGATTCACAAGCCTGATAGCACATCATTACTAGAGGTTTTAATGCTACACGCATACAAAAAACTTTAAGATAGATATAGCCTCAACACATCATGAGGATTGAAAAGTATCACAAGTAGTAGGAGGACTTCCTCTACCCTAGCCAAAGGCTCGTAAATAAAGAAGTGTGATGCTCGAGAGTCGATCCGTGTTTATCTTTAGTTTTTGTTTATTTTCGCATTTAGCAACTTTTTAATTTCAACTTAGACTAGTTTTCTTCTTTGCTTGTGTTCATTGTTATTTTATGTGATTATGACTGGCAATGTTTTAAAAACCGGGTTGACCCGGCCGGTTCAACCGGTTGAACCGTGAACCGGCTCGGAGACCGGTTCGGATGAGACCGGGTTTTTGCTTGTTTGAGAACCGGATTAAACCGCCGGTTTTTCGTTGACCCAGGTCGACCCGGTTTGATAAACCCGGCCGGGTCATGACTTTTTATCAAAAAAATATAACAAAATCTTTTTTTCTCAAAGATTTTTCTAATTTTAATGGATAAATTGAAGTGATGAGGACTATTGTTAGTTAAAATCTTATAAATGAGTAAATTAAAGTTATAAACTAACTTATAAACATCAACTAAGTTTTAATATAGATTGTTATAACTTAGATTTATATTAATTGTTGTTGCAAATATTTGCTATATTATAATAGAAATAGAAGTTAAAATAAAGCTTATCGGTAGAGTCTTAATATATTTTTCTCTGGTTTCATCGAATGAAGAAAATAAATCGAATAAATTATGAAATTACACAACTTTACGTATTAAATATAAAAAAAAGTATACATATGTATAAAACCGGTTCAACCCGGCGGTTCAACCGGTTGAACCGGTGACCCGGTGAACCGGTGATTAAACCGGGTCGATTAAAAAACCGGGTTTTAAAATATTGATGACTGGATTGAAAATGTTGATTTGTGTTGACGTATTCATCAAATTGTGTGTGCTATTATTGAATTAAATAATCAATGCTTTTTAATTTGTTGCTATTTGCTTGTGTGATTGAATAAAGTGGTGATTCTGTGTTGAGGGTTTCCAGATTTCTTGAATTCCTCTTACAAGAGGGTTGGTTTAGAGTAAAATTTATATTCAACCCGGAATTCTGCAGATTCATACGGCATCTTGGGTGACCTAGACGGCGTGTGGGTCGCTGCAAAAAATTTCTGGCTTTCAACAGTTCACTCTTTAACACAACTAGGCCACATTTTCATGCTTTGCATGTGATTTTGAGTCTTTATTTTGTTGAGTCTGTTTAAAGTCGTTTTAATATCTTTTTCCTTCAATATGATGTATGCTTGTATTTGTTTCTAGTGTTGTGTAGGGTGCATGAATGTGAAGAATGAGTTAACTAGGACTCACGGACCGACAAAATAACTTAAGAACCCACGATTTGTAGCACAAAATTGTAGCCAATTGACTAAAAAATTGTAGCTAATACATTCCCTTTTTGAAAACCGTAAAATGGGCTCTCTCATTTGTGTAGTTATATAATTTTAAAAATTCTGATTGTATATTTTGCATGTTATTTTATTATATATGAGATGTGTGCTAGACAGAAATAAATAACTAACTTAATGAACGCGTATTAAATCAAAGTAGTTGATGAGTCGGACTCACTCTAACTTCAACTCCCCGAAACAACACCCCAACCAACCCCCACCTACCCCCCCACCCCCCCCACAAACACCCACCCACCAAACCATAACCCCCACACACCCCCACCCCCCCCCCCCAAACAAACCTCACCCCCCCCCCACCACCCCCCCCCACCCAACATCCCCCCCCCCACCCCACCACCACCCCCCCCCACCACCCCCCCCCCCCCCCCCCAACCCCCCCCACCCCCACCACCCAACCCCCACCACCCCACCCACCACCCCCCCACCCCCCAAAGACTACCCCCCACCCCCCCACCCCCCCTCCCCCCACCACCCTCCACTCCACACCCCCCAACACCCACACCAACCTCCCCCGCCCCCCCCCACCACCCCCCCCTCCCCACCCCCCCCCCCCACCCCCCCCCCCCCCCCCCCCACCACCCCCCCCCCCCCCCCCTCACCACCCGCTCTTTACAACCCCGTGTAACTTGACTTCCAAGCCATTTTGCTAAAAAGAACGGTCTTTAGAAAAAAAAATTATAATAGTCTCCCAACCCAATAGACACGGCCATATATGCCTACATAGGGGTGAGCAAAAAAACCGGTTCCCAAACCGGAAACCGGTTCCAACCGAAAAAGAAAAACCGTACCGGTCAAACCGGTTTGACCAAAACGGGTTCCGGTTTTTGGCCAAACCGGGGGTTTGGAACCGGTTTGGCTTTTTTCGGCCGCCACCGGTTTGACCACCGGTTTTTGGAACCGGTTTGGACCCGACCCGGATTTTTTTGGATAAAAATGGGTCCCGGGAATTTACTTTATCAGATTTTCTTATCTTTTTAGATTTTCTTGTGGATAACTGGATATGGATACTGATTTCTTATCTATAAATAGGGTGTTTGTATTTACACTCAAATCTCAACTTACATAACATACAATCCATCTTTGAGCAAAAAAAAAACCTATCCACTCAATGGCAAGTCAATCCGCTCCAGACTAGCTTAATACCGGTGTTGGTTCAACAAAGTGCACTGGGAATTCGTGTTGCAAATCGTACAAATCCACTCGAAACAATGAAAAAAAAAATTTGGAAAGACTTCCCAACTATGTGCATTATGACCATACGGTCAGAAAAAAGCTCACCTCTCTGCCCATCCTCCCCGACCTCGCCGCCCCACCTCCTCCCCTCCTCTCTCCGGCACATTGTCGGTTGGGTTGTTCCAACACGACGTTGAAGGGGGCCCCATCATATAAAGCCATACGCATTGTGAAGTATTAATGGCGAGCAGAATAGAATCGGAAGCGGGGCAAACGTCGATGGGAAAGAGGATGGGCAATTTTCATGTTCCATCAGGATTATCTTCGGTGAACACATTCGCGGGTGGTGATTCAACGGGGGTTACCATTCAACCAGCTTTGACCACTGTAGCAGGACAAACGAGGGTGTTCCAAAACCTATGCAACAAGATACATTCATGTAAGTCGTTTACTCGTAAAACGATGTGCAATGAAACTGATGGGTTAGCGGCTAAACTCTTCCCTAAACAAGAACAATTGATGGTTTTGGTAACTTAAATAATAAGGTCAACCTAACAACGGACATATGGTCCGCTCCTCATAATTTGCCCGGTTCTTACATGTGTGTTACCGCACATTGGATTGAACCTAGTACTTGGCAAATGATGAAGCGGGTCATTGTCTTCGAAGAGTTTTGTTTCTGACTCACTCGGGTACAAACTGAAGTATATGTGGAAAAAGTCTTTGTCTTGTATGGTTGAAAGAAAAATATGTCAAATATTTGGACATGCTTAGCAATAACACAAGCGCCAATGGATAAACTAAATTAAAATACGACCCACAATGGGGGGTTGGATTTTATCAACAGTCGTTTTAGCTTATATGTGTTGCACACATCATAACTTGGTTTGTGAAAGCTGGTTTTAAAGGTCCCCCATAATTAATCAAATGAAAGCGTCTTTCAAAAAATGGTTACAAAGATGTTTTCAAATCTATTTAGGGTGATAAAATCGAAAACGCTATATTAAAGTCTTGAGGTATGCAGAAAAACTTGTTATTCACCAAATTGGGACGTTGATACTCGATGGAACTCCATTTTGAAATGTTCGAAAAGTGGTTTGAAACAGAAAATGACCGTATGGCCGTATTTTCATGGACATTTTGGTCAATAAGGGATGGTAGGAAGGGTTTTTAAAAATTTCCGGACGAATATTGGCGAGTTCTTATTGTATCGTTAACCCAATTTCTTGATAGTGTTTCAAAATGCTACGGTTTTTTTGTCGGGGGTTTACTTACCAACCATCTACTATTGGTAATTCAACGGCTTTTTTTCATAAGTTTGCAATTATTGATTTAGAAACTTGAGGGGGGGTGTTGTCATGTATGGTTCAACCAAATGAAGAAAAAAATTAAGAAGATTTTTGAAAACATCCCATCGATAATTACTTTGTGCAGCCGCTTTAAATCCCGTTTTAATGTATCCGGGTTGACTTTATCTTATTGAGAATATATGTAAGGGACTTGGAGTTTGAAGATGATGTTTTTGAACTAGGTCATTGGATTGGTTCACGGAATCTTTCCAAGGTTTGTATAATATTATTATTCAAAAATATGGTACTAACAGACTCAAAAACAAGTGGTGGGGGTTCTTCATCGGCGCGGTGACTCGTGGATCCTTATGCTCGTTCTTGCTACAAGGTTGTTTAAAACCCAAATAAAAAATGAAGTCAAGGTTATCCTAAATGTCCTCGTGACTATGAGCAATATCTCATAACATAGTTTGACTACGGTAATTCAGCCCAAGGTACTTTGCAATCTTATGATGTATTGGGGTTTTGGAAATTCAAAGGAAAATCAGTTTCATGTTTTATCCCGCTTGGCCTTTATGGATTTATTAATGTCCAATGCTTCTTCAGGTAGCAATCTGAATCTGCATTTTCAACAAGTGGTAGGTTGTTGACTATCGAAGAACAAGACTAACTTCGGAGTCTTTTGAGACTGTGCAGAATGTGTCTTGAAGGAATCACTTTCTCGCTCAGCTCAATGAGCGTAAACAAAACCACACTCTCCTCGTTGAACTCCCCTTTAGACGTTGAAGAAGTGTCTTTAATGACGATGTGCAACAAAATGAAGCAATCAACTATATCTGGATCAAGAAATGGTTAGATGCTAAGTAGCGATGGCTCTTTGTCTTCAGGAGAAACGACGTCGGGATTATATGTATGAGCAAGCGGAAGCCGAAGATGACAAACGGGGAGGGTATGGTCTATGTCACATGGTTACACTTTTACTAGTATTGGTGTTTGTATTTCCTAAAGCTTTTGTTGTATTTCCTTTTTGTATTTCCTTTTTGTTGGATATTTCGTGTTATGTAATATATGGTTTGTATTCAATAGAAGTTGAGGTTAATCAGTTGATAGTATATACAACTCCAAAAAATAAAAATTTTTTATATAAAAATGGTCAAACGGTTTTAGTGGTTAACGGAATAACCGATCCAGTTTCCAAACGGCAATACGTTTCGTGCTCAAACCCGCTATAGAATCCGGTTCCAAACGGTTCAGGGTTTGGGCAAACGGTTTCGGCTCCGTGTTACGAAATGGTTCCTGTAAAAAAAATTATAATAGTCTCCCAACCCAATAGACACGGCCATATATGCCTACATATGAATGAGACTACTTTGATTTCCATTTTCCAAAAAGTAGACTTTTAAATATTTGCTATAAAAATTACAAAAAACAGTGGTATTACCACAAATAGAATTAACTACTTTAACATACCTTTCACATGATGGCTAGCTTGATTGCATTTGCCTTAACCATTTCCCTTGCCTTCAATATAGCAACATCCCAATCAAATGTAACCCGAGGGTCGTCGTTAAGTCCTAATGGCGCCACCATGGTTGTCACCATCAGGATTATACGCCTTCGGTTTCTACCCACAAAAAGATGGTTACGCCCTCAGTATATACATGGCCCAAATTTCACAAAGGACCGTGGTTTGGACAGCCAGCCGTGTTAACCTTCCACTCACTACAACACAACAGGGCTAATGCTACGGTAGGAATCCGTAGCAAATCCGTTACAAATTTGCAACGGATTCCTACCGTAGCATTAATGCTCCATGGAAATAAAAATTGCAACGGGTTTCTAACCGAGCAAAAAATATTGCTACAGATTTCCAATGAAGGAAAATTCGTTGTAGATTAGCAACCGTTTTTGCAACGGATCATATTCCATCGGTTTTGCAACGGTTTTTTCCACAGTAGATATTACAAGGAAATTGCAACGGAATAGATTTGGTACAAGGTTGCAACGGAATACTTTTGCTACGGAATTGAAACGGTAAAATTTTGAATTGGTGTAAAACTGTGACGGGTTTGCAATGGAGTTTAAACACAACGATTTCGATACAAATCCATTATAAAAAATTATATTTAAAAAAACTAGCCTGTTTTCTAGTATTATACAAATATCAAAACTAAATATTTCTAAATACACAAATGAAACTCAAATTAATAATTAGATCGACATTCCAATATCATAACATGTAAGGTATCAAATCATAACAAACGTGGCACTTCTAAACAAAAAGTGCATACTACACCAAGTGTACCAAATTAACAAGAATGTATTGTACTAATTCTAAACTAAAAGTGTAAGAAACACGAAGTGTACCATAAGCAACGAGTTTTTATGCGGGAGGGTCTGGGAGGTTGCTCCTTTAAATTGTGTCTATATCCTGGAAAACTTCTTATTCGTTTTTTTCTTCATTTCTTCCTTGTAGGGGTGGCAAATTCTGACCCGACACGAAACCCGACCTGAAACCGACACGCAAATTAACAGGTTTGGGTTGAGTCTAAATATATTTGGGTCGGTTTTGGGTCGACCCATCTCACCCGTTTATTAAACAGGTCAGGTTGAGGTTGAGAATAAATTAAGCGGGTCGACCCGCCAACCCGTTTAAGATTTTTTTCTTAAATTTAAAGTTATTTATATTTTATTATAAGGGTTAAATAGGTTAAACGGGTCGACCCACAAACCTATTTAACGTGTTTAACCCGTGTAATGTGCTAACTTTTGTATATAACGGGTTAAATGGGTCAACCCAAAACCCGTTTAACCTATTCAACCCATGTAACCTATTTAACCCGTCAACCCAAGTATATATACGGGTTAAATGGGTCAGACTCGGGTTATGTGTAAACAGGTTAGGGTTGACATAACTGACCCGATTATTTAAATGGATCAGGTTCGGGTTGGGGTTTTCTGACCCGTCAACCTGTCAACCCGAACCCGACAACCTGAACCTGAATTGCCACCCCTACTTCCTTGAATGTCTCATGTCTCTCTACATTCTCTCTCGTTTGCTCCAAGTCCTTCACCTATATTTTTAGTATATCAACCTACAAAACACAATAGTTAAACCAAGTATAAGTCCTTAATGTTACAAAATATATGATAGTCTGATGTAACATTAATATTAATATTGAGACACGATGGTTTATAGATTTTGTATACTGATATGAAGAAATTGTGTTGTCTAACATAGTATAAGTAGTATACTTATATTGACATGTACAGTATCTGTTTGAAGTTAAAATAAAGAAAATGTTTTGACAAAATTCAATACATGTTAGACTATTGTTACAACTTACAAGCCGTTGTACTGATCAATAACTTTACTTTGAGCACCCAATCTGATAACACCCCTAATAGCGGCCCGTGTTACTCAAAATGATCACATTTAACCCATTTTATACCATTTTAACACGTCAAGTCATAAGCATAAATCATTATGTAACCTTACAACACATTAACACAAAACAGAATCTCATATTAACATTATCAACCATTATTATACTTGTATACACATTGTGTTCATTTTTAACTTAATCAGATGTGTTAAGTCAAAGATAGCTATATTATACCTGCTTAAATCTCAGTGGATGTAAGGTAGTTGTATTATGAATGAAAGGTGTTCCCGTCAATACAAATACGGAATCAGACTCATTGTATTCCATATGTAACTACCTCTGTAAGCGGACAGTCGGCTTCTGTTTCATAGCTCCTTACATATATGCGTGGTGTGATTCACATACTCGTCCATTACTCTCAGCCAAAACCCGCTTGATATTTTCTCTCCTCCTAGTTTAAAACCAGTCCAAGAATAGCGCAGGACATTATTTCAATATCAATTTAATAGAGAAGTACTAAAAATGTGCTAGGTCGTAAAGAGTTCAGCATACTTCCCAATATTTTTCACATGACTTGTCATTAACACAACACCATTTCGGCTCAACCATCTGAAACCCCCACCTTAAGAGCCCTGAATAACCATGCCCCATTTGACTACTATCTAATCTGACTCTTGCGCCTGCCCAGTTGACCCATCTAACCCGACTATTGGACCCCATTTTTCCCCAGCTAACCCATCATTAATACTTGACCTGTCACAACTGTTTGATTGTAAAGGTCAATTTTGCAAAACCAAAAACCGCAATCCAAATATAACCTCCGTAACCGACTCTAAATCACCCCTATCCTTATATTAAGATTAGATTAAAACAAAAAGTATTGAAACTAGTCCGTAAGGCAAACTTATATTAAGTCCAATACAAAATACCCTTTAGATGAGGGCTAAAAACTTCAAAAATCACAACCAGATAACAATCAATTATACACATGGATAAAATCCATACATATAGCATACTTCATATAAAGCCACAAATGGAAGAATACCATTTAAAATTGAACAAATTAGCGCTCAAATCTCATATGCATAATGTTAGATAAATCTACTTAAAGTATAGTACAGCATAGGTACAAAAGCATAAATTTTTTACTACATCCACGATGCAGGCATACGATGTGGTATTAACTAATGGAAATATGATAGTGAACACAGCATATTGAGTGGTGGAATAGTAGTGTTTTTCTAATAACTTGTAAATATCGTCTTGGATTCACAATCAAAAATTAAAAGACATTAGATAAAGCGATCCCAATAATCACATAACGTTTTTCCTCAAAACCTATCTTTCTCATTTGCTCTATCCTCGCTACCCGAAGATTAAATACTTTGAGCGAGACTCAAAGCTCTATCTCTCTGAAAATCGATCAACTCATACAACCTCATGTCATAATAATTCTATAACTAAATTATCCTCACACAGATAGGGCGAACGATTATACTTGAAGTAGAGCGCATGCATTATGATAAAGAATCATATCAGTCCTCTATATTTGTAAAAATCAGCGCTGTTATAAAAGAACTCGATACTACTTTTGTTGGACGTAATAGTCCAACTATATCCAACATGACATAACAATCGTCTACACCACATACCCGTATACGACATAACCCAGTTAGACAATGATATTTCCCCACACATACGCACATGTAGAATATTTTGAACGAAACCTACTCAATAATTACAATGTTCAACCACTACGAAACTCTATCTAGCTGAAGGAATATGTATCACTTAAAGAACACCCCCTAATAATTGAGGAACGCAGATTGGAACACCTAAATGCTACACGAGCGAACTGGGTTTCAGTGATAGGTTGATACAAGCTATGAACAAAAGTCAATGAATTAAAAAAAAGACCACTAATTGTTAAAACTAATGCAGGGCCAAAAGGAAACAATCCCAGCTCCCTCACAAATGATCGATGGTGTTAATGCTATATATCTTAATCGGAGGTTCTACTTTCTTAATTCAGCCGATGGTGTTTGATGATTTATACAAAAGATTGGCATTGTGTCATTACGAACGAAAATAGGTAAGAAGCATAAGACAATGAGAGCACCAGTTGAAACACCATCATGTTTAAATACACAATGTGAAGATACAAGCATACAAAGATCTAGACATCGTGGCACCACCTGGTTGGGGTGTTCGGGGGGGGGGGGTGGGCGTGGGGGGGGGGTGGGGGTGGGCGTGGGGGGGGGGCGGGGGGGGTGGGGGTTAGGTTGCGAGCCCTGGGAACGGGGTCGTGGGAGGGGTAAAACGCGGGACCGGATGGCAAAGATTACATAACTACAACCAATTATGGAAGTATTAATAAATATTGGAATTCACCATTCTCTCAAAGTTTAAAGAGTTCTCCTGATTCTGGATTCAAACCTTCAGGAAATGATGAAAAGAAGGTTACTGAAGGTCCAAGAAAAGAAAATAAATGTGATGATCAAGAGAAGGAAGATAATGTTAATAGCACTAACAAAGTTAATATTGTTAGTTCATTTATGCCTAACAGCACTTACAATGTTAATGTTGCTAGCACAAATGAAGTTAATACTGTTGGTGCAAAAACAAGCATTGAACTTCCAGATGATCCAAATATGCCTGAATTGGAAGATATTGTTTATTCATATGATGATGAAGATGTTGGTGCAGAGGCTGACATGAACAATTTGGATGCATTTATGCCTGTCAGTCCTATTCCAACTACAAGAATACACAAAGATCATCCAGTTGAAAAAATTATTGGAGACTTGAATTTAGCACCTCAAACAAGAAGAATGACAAAGAATTTAGAAGAACATGGTTTGTTTAGTTCAGTTCTGCAAAGAACAAACCATAAAGACTTTCAAAATTGTTTGTTTGCCTGCTTCTTATCACAAGTAGAACCCAAGAAGGTAATCCAAGCATTGCAGAATCTAAGCTGGATAGAAGCTATGCAGGATGAGCTTCTACAATTCAAACTATAAAAGGTTTGGACCCTGGTGGATTTACCAAATGGCAACAGGCCCATAGGCACTAAATGGGTCTACAGGAACAAGAAAGATGAAAGAGGCATTGTGAAAGGCAAGGTTGGTTGCTCAGGGGTACACACAAGAAGAAGGGATAGACTATGATGAATTATTTGCCTCTGTTGCAAGAATTGAAGCAATTAGGCTATTTTTAGCTTATGCCTCATTTAAAGACTTTATGGTATACCAGATGGATGTCAAGAGTGCTTTTCTTTATGGTAAGATTAAAGAGGAAGTCTATGTATGCCAACCACCAAAATTTGAAGATCCTGACTTCCCTAACAGAGTATACAAAGTAGAAAAGGCACTTTATGGACTGCATCAAGCTCCCAGAGCTTGGTATGAAACCTTGTCAACTTATTTATTGGACAATGGGTTTCAGAGAGGAAAGATAGACAAGACTTTGTTTATCAAAAAGGACAAATGTGATATTCTGTTAGTTCAAGTGTATGTAGATGATATTATTTTTGGCTATACAAAGAAGTCTTTATGCACTGAGTTTGATAAGATGATGCATAATAAGTTTCAAATAAGTTCTATGAGTGAACTCACATTCTTTTTATGACTGCAAGTAAAGCAGAAGAATGATGGAATATTTATCAGTCAAGACAAGTATGTGACTGAGATTTTGAAGAAACTTGGTTTTACTGATGTCAAGACAGCAAGCACACCTATGGAAACTCAAAAGGCTTTGCTCAAGGATGAAGATGGTGAAGAAGTGGATGTTCATTTATATAGATCAATGATTGGTTCATTGATGTACCTTACTTCTTCAAGACCTGATATTATGTTTGTAGTGTGTGCCTGTGCTAGATACCAAGTCAATCCAAAGATTTCACATCTTCATGCTGTGAAAAGGATTTTTAGGTACTTAAAAGGTCAACCAAAATTAGGCCTTTGGTATCCAAAAGATTCTCCTTTTGATTTGGTAGCATACACTGATAGTGATTATGCTGGAGCAAGCTTGGATAGGAAGTCTACAACATGAGGTTGTCAATTCCTTGGATATAGATTGATTTCATGGCAATGCAAGAAGCAGACTGTGGTTGCTAATTCAACAACAGAGGCTGAGTATGTAGCTGCTTCAAGTTGTTGTGGTCAAGTGCTTTGGATTCAAAATTAATTGCTTGATTATGGGTATAACTTTATGCATACAAAGATCTATATTGATAATGAGAGTACTATATGCATAGTTAAGAACCCTATTTTTCATTCAAAAACAAAGCACATTAAGATTAGACATCACTTTATCAAAGATTCCAATGAAAAAAAGCTAATTTAAATGATCAAGATTCATACTGACAAAAATGTTGCAGATTTGCTTACAAAAGCATTTGATGTAAGTAATTTCAATATCTGATTGCTAGTATTGGCATGCTCAATCTTTAAAGTCTTGATTATGGGAAAGGATGACTAGAATGGAATGGAAATGCTGGTTATTAGTGAAAATAGACAGAGTGATTTGGTAAGAAAAAGAATTGAGAGAGTTGGTGAGAATAAAAACAAAAAGAGAGTTATGTGAATTAAAAACAGACATAGAGAATTGTGAGTAAAAAGAATTGAGAGAAATAAAAAACACACAGAGAGAATTGTGAGTAAAAAGAATTGAGAGAATTGTGAGTAAAAAGGGAAACACCTTTGTTTCAAACAACGATGGTGCAAGCTCAAGAAGGAATGGGTGAAGGTTCAACAATTCCTACAGATCCCCATCATACACCCACCATTATTCCACCATTAACATCTCAACCTCAGAAGAAACAAAGATCAAGAAGGCCAAAGAGAAAGGACGCTGAGATACCTCAGTCTAGTGTTCCTAGTGATAATGTTACAGATGAGGCTGTCAATGAGGAGATGGGTGATAATTTGGAAATGGCTGCTACTACTGCTACTGGCTTAGATGCAGGGTAGGATATAGGTAACATTAATAAGACCCAATCCAAGGCAACACCTAATGAACCAAGTTTCCCAAGAACTAGTTCAGGTGGTGGTCCCAGGCGCCAAGAAACCATGGGGGATACTATTGCTCAAACTGGGTTTGAGAATGTATCTAAACTTTCTAATGATCCACTGCTCTCAAGAGGTAACACACTTAGAAGTGGTAAGGATAGACTGAAACTTAAGGAATTGATGGAATTATGTACAACTTTACAATCAAGAGTTCTTGCTTTGGAGACTACAAAGACCACTCAAGCTACTGAGATTGCAAGTTTGAAAAAGAGAGTCAAGAAGCTAGAGAGGAGGAATAAGTCAATAACTCATGGGCTTAAAAGATTATACAAGGTTGGTTTATCTAAAAGATTGGAATCCTCTGAAGATGAAGGTTTGGGTGAAGAGGATGCATCCAAACAAGGGAGGATAGCTGATATTGATGCTCATGAAGATATTTACTTGGTCAATATTAACACTGACAAAGATGTTTTTGGTGTTAATGATCAAGATGATGCTAATGATCAAGATGATGCTGATGTGTTTGTGGTAAATGATCTTGAATGTGATGAGGTGATTGTTGAAACTGAAGTTGCTTCTAAAGATGTAAACTTAAGTGTTGATGAAGTTACTTTAGCTCAAGCACTTGCAGCTTTGAAAAGTGCTAAACCTCCAACAGCTGCTAGCACAAGACCCAAGGCTAAAGGGCTTGTTATTCATGAAGAGAAGCAAGCAACTACACCAACAGTTTCTTCTCAAAAACCATCACAAATTAAGGTTCAGGACAAGGGTAAAGGAATCATGGTAGAAGAACCTTTGATGATGAAGAAGAAAGATCAAATCAGTTTTGATGAACAAGAAGCTATAAGATTACATGCTGAATTTGATGAAGATGGGAGGCTTGCAAGAGAAAAAGCTCAACAAATTGAAGAAGCCAACATTGTTTCATGGGATAATGTGCAAGCAATGATAGATGCTGATTATCAAATGGCTCAACAAATGCAAGCAGAAGAGCAAGAGAAGTTGAGTATTGAAGAGAAGTCCAAGTTGTTTGTACAACTCTTAGAAGCAAGAAAGAAACACTTTGCAGCAATGAGAGCTCAAGAAAAGAGGAACAAACCACCAACTAAAGCTCAAAAGAGAAATATAATGTCTACTTATCTGAAAAAATGGCTGGATACAAGCAAAATCAATTGAAGAACAAAAGCTTTGATGATATTCAAAAGTTATTTGACAAAGCTATGAAAAGGGTAAACACATTTGTAGATATGGATACAGAATTGGTGGAAGAGAGTTCCAAGAAGGCATAAACAGAGCAGGAAGAAAGTTTAAAAAGAGCAGGAGAAGAGCTGGAACAAGAAAGCTCTAAAAAGCAAAAGTTGGAAGAAGACAAAGAGTCTGAAGAGCTTAAACAATGTTTGGAAATAATTCCAGATGATGGAGATGATGTAACTATTGATGCAACACCTTTATCTACCAAATCTCTAACCATTGTTGACTACAAGATCTACCAAGAAAGGAAGAAAAGCTATTTCTAAATTATCAGAGCAGATGGTAAGACTCGGATGTACTTAACTTTTGGAAAGATGCTTAAAAACTTTGACAGAGAAGACTTGGAAGTTCTTTGGAGTATAGTCAAAGCTAGATTTAAGAAGACAGAGGAGTGAATTACATGGATAATTTCTTACTTCTTAATTTAAAGACCATGTTTGATCATCATGTTGAAGATGATGTATGGAAGAATCAACAAGGATTAGTTAAAGTGTTGGGCTGGAAGCTTTTTGATTCGTGTAGAGTTCATTGTGTAACAATGCAATCCATGATGTTTTATATGTTGGTTGAGAAGATTTATCCACTTACAAAACACACACTACATATGATGTTTAATGATGTGAAGCTACAAGTTGATTATGAGTGTGAAATTGCATTTGAGCTTCTTAGATTGGTCAAGAAACAGCTTAAGGAATGCTATGTACCTCAATGAAGTATTTGGAAGCATCATCCTGGTGATTATTGAAGCTTTTAATGAAGAAACTTGAGATTTTGAAGAAGAATATCAAGTTTAGGGGAGGATTGTTGGGATTAAAAGACTTTTTGATGTTGTTGGAGTTACTGCTGCTCTTATGGATATTAATGCTGCTTAGTCAAAGTTAGTGCTGCTAATGAAAATTATTCTAAGTGGTTAAGACTGCCAATACAAAGATACTACTGCTAGTAGAAGTTAAGACTGCTCAGGTTTGTGAATGAAAAATATGCTAAGTAGTTAGTACTACTAGTATAAAAGTTAGTACTGCTGGTGAAGATTGAAGAAAATATTCTAAGTAGTTACTACTGCTTGTACACAGTTAATGCTGCTGGTGTATAAGTTACTACTGCTAGTGTTCAGAGTTAATGTTGTTGATACAAAGTTACAACTACTCAAAGATTAAGACTGCTAAAAGAGTTTATACTGTCAAAGAAAGGATAAAGACAGATAAAAGATAAAGATTGCTTAAAGATCAAGATTACTTATGTGATAAAGATTGTTATTTATAGAATAGATCTTTGAGAATAATCTAAGTTTTAGGAATATCTTGTAAACCGACTAGGACTCCTTGGTGTATAAAAGGAGGTCCTAGGGCATAGAGTTAGATGTGAGTACAAGTGTACAATTTCATCTAGATTTCGATAGTTTATAGCTTCAAGGTTTTGTAACCCTAATACTAGTTAGAGTATTCATATTAATATATTGAAGCTTTGTTTGTTAATCTGTGTGTTCTTTAGAATTACTGTTCTATTGCATATTCTTCTTATTGATCAAAGATTAGATTCCGCATAATCTTTGATATATTTTACAAAGTTTCTACTATAGCTGTGTAGGATTTATCTTGCATAACTAAACCTTACACAAGCTAAGGAATTAAAGATCTATTGAAGTAGGATCCTACAAGAGGTATTCTACAACTGGGATCAACATTGTACATTCATTTGACGTTTTAAGAAAAGAATTGCTTATAGAGTGATCAAATATGCCAAAGGATGGCTTGAGGAGAAACTAATTAGGAGGTTCAACACATCGAGATGTGATGTTAGTTGGAATTTTAGGATGTTTCAGCGTTACGACTTGTATGACAAGTAATTAATGTCAATGAGCCAAATCATTAGCCTCGTTATTAGCAACCTCATTTGACTAAACTCTTGTATGAGATTATGTATTAGAGTTAGATAATGAATATTGTATTTTAGTGTAATAAAGATATTTAACGCTTACCATACGAGGTAGTTCAAGCATGATAATACTTCGTGATGTACCTTTTTTACCTCATGGACCTAGAAGTATATATGCTAGGATACTAGATACATGTATCACTATTTTGTCCAATGGTCCTTAAGAGGCACGTTCATCTTAGTGTGTGATCGTGCCTTTTGAGTGTAATGTTGTTTGCTTGTTTGATCCATCGGTTCATAGGAGGTTCCTTCCAGATAAAGATATTATGTCTTGAACTAGCTACCCAAAAGTGTTATCTCATGGCTTTTATTAATTATGTTGCTTGCTTGATTGATCTACCGGTTCATATGATGTTATGTCTGTTGCCTCCAGAACTCGTGGGGTTCTACCCAAGAATGATATTTGTGTAGGAA
Organism: Tanacetum coccineum; assembly: GCA_026074375.1. Classification (NCBI taxonomy): domain Eukaryota; kingdom Viridiplantae; phylum Streptophyta; class Magnoliopsida; order Asterales; family Asteraceae; genus Tanacetum; species Tanacetum coccineum. Next base: position 28,661 of record BQNB010083062.1, read on the forward strand.
TATTCTCGCGCTCGCGCCTGAAAGTCTATGTGTTTTTTTATGGATCAAAATGGTGTCTGGCTTCATCAGATGATGTTATAATATTATCATTAATGTGAGACAAACGTGTCTCTAATGTCTACATAAACATCTCAAACAAAAAGGTAGTTTTGAATCATTCATAAATCGTTATCAATAGATCCATTTTGTAAAGCTTGAGTCCGACTAGTGATTGTTTACCAGTCTCGATCTTGACTCAAGGTTCGACTTCAAGACAAACTTGTGTTTGGATCGAGCTCACCTAAGTAGAGCTTGAGTCGAGTTTCTACGAAGCCAAGCTCAAGTAACTCACGATCAACTTAACTTATTTACATTATTGGATAATATAATAAGAACTTCAAAACAAATTATTCTAAATTATAACTTATGGTCTTGTAATTATTCTAAATTAAACCTTAGAGTCGGTTTTGGTTCGATTCGATTCGTTCAAACAATTTATGTGT
>BQNB010083063.1:0-29142 GCA_026074375.1 Tanacetum coccineum
GTAATAAGCTAAATTGACTTAAATAAATTACAATTACACTAAGAATAAGCTAAGATGCCCTTTAGGCTTACAAAAGTGTCCTATCATAAGCTTGGTCTTTGTGTTGTGCTTTCTTTGTGAGGGCTTCCAGAGGTTGTGTTAGTTGTGTGAGATGAATAACAAAATCAATCTCAGCCTTCAAATTCACTTGTGCTTCTTTTGGAACAATCTCAGCCATCGAAATCTTTTGAAAAGGGTGAGGATTGCCAACTTGGCATTTTTCCTTGGGTTGGGGTGATAGTGGAGAGGGAGAGGGATGTTTAACCATGGGGTTTTGATGGGGTTGCAGGGTAAAAGGTGGGAGATGGGCATGTGACTTGTGGTGGGTTTAAAAATGGCGGGAATGGGGATTGAGAGGGTAACAGGTTGGGTTTGACTGGGTCAAGGGAAAGTATTTGGGTAAATGGCAGAATTAGTCCCTCAACCATTAACTCATTCTTGCAAAATTCGTCCTTGTTAATAATACAGGTTTGAGGAGTTGGCAGTTTTAGCCCCTCAACCTATATATCTATTTTGCAAAGTTAGTCCCTTCTCATTACAACTTTAGGGGTTTGGCAGATTTGCCCCCTAAAGTTGTATTTTCAAAATATAGCAAAATCAGTCCTTGTCTTTGTTTTCCTTAGTAATATAACTTTGGGATTTGGCAATTTCAGTCCCTCAAGTTATATTCTTTTCTGATTCAGCTTCTCGGAGTTGACTTGACTTTGTCGGGGTTGACTTTGACTTTGACTGTTTGACTTTTCTGTTGACTTTTTGACTTGGTTGACTTTTTGGCTTCGATTTGGCTTCGTCTTTTCACACTTTTCCATTCCGTGCTCAGTTTTGTCGTTTTTGGCTTTGTTTTTCGTCCTTTTGTGTGATATCCGTTTCCTGCACAATACAAATGCAAAACAAACATATATTTGGCAGTTTTTGTCTGTTTTTGGTCATTTAAGTCCGTTTTTAATGGAAAAAGGTATGTGTAATTAAGCACATACCAAAATCCCCCATACTAAGGTATTGCCGTGTCCTCACGCAATGTTATGAAGTAAACACTTAAGAAAACCAAGAATCTCAATCCCCCTCGACTAATAACCTCGAAAAGTAGCTAAGTGTTCGTCAAGGGGAACTAAAGAATCAATAGCTTCGACAAGTCCCGTTTTCACCATTTTTTATATGTACACTAACTATCCCTAATATTTTTGTTCTAGAAGAAGATATGTTTGATGACATCAAATAACGTCTATTTTATAGCATTCAATTATTCTATAGTTATTAAACCCATTTTGTATAATTATTGGAAAAATTGTTACTTAATCATTATATAGTTGAGAATTGCAGAATTATGATTACTTGGTGAAAGTTTAGCAAAAGGCGCGCATTTTGGAGCTGTATAAATGAAAGAAATTTTTGAAGATACTATTCTGAAGACCATTATGCCGTATCCATTCAAGGAAGATATTGCTATCCGTGCCTGCACTCTCAAACCCACAATGACACTTGTTTTTCCCCCCAATTTACGCCCCGTATCCAAAGAATACCAATACGACGAAATTAGAAATATACTAGTGACCGATTCTGGAAGATAACAACATGTCCCCAACTCCAAGAAACCCCCAATACTCCGTATCCAATCCCTTGGATATGCCGTATCGAACTGAATTCCAGACCCTATAAATAGAAAACTCAAAAACGAGTTTTAAGTGTGCTAAATCATATTCTCGATACCTAAACCATAAAAGTCGATTTTCAGATGAGAAAAAGAGCAGAAGAGGTCTTGCAACGCATTCCAATCCATAGAAGACAACGTGTAATTCCATATACTTTAGTAATAGTTCAGTTTTTGGTATCATTCGTTAACTCGGTTAGTTTACCTTGGCTAAATAATTGGTCTTGTATTTATTATGACGATTAAAGGCTAATACCTTCGGGTATTAGCCATTATTATGAAGATTTGAATGTTTGATTTTGTTTATCTCGATTTCTTGATTTATCGTTGAATGCTTGTTTATGTTTATCAATTTATACATGTTTACGTGCTTTTGTATGCGACCTATTATTCAACTAGATCTAGTGATACATACCAAGTAATCTAGAGTCTGGGATAGCTTTCTATATAGTGATTTATACATCTAGACCAATAGGATCATAAATAACGACCTACCTTTGCCTTTAGATTAGTGAGCTTAGTTGGACCGGCAGGTGACCCTTGGGATTAACGAGTACGTTCTTAATTAATTGGTAAAGATTTAGTTAGTGGACTACTAGTGTATAAATTACCATTAAGCAGTAAGTGGGTAAAGTCTCTATGAGCTAGGGTTTAACAAGATCATCATTGCTTTAATCCCTAAGATAGATTATAATCAGCAAATATGATCTTTTAGCGGATGCTTTAATTGTGACAGAAATAATGTGTCTAGGTCTAAAAGCAGTCCCGCCTAAGTCTTCATAATGCATATGCCACTCGAGAGAAGAGATATCATTGCACTTATAAACAAACCAACATCTAATCAATAATAATGCTTAATATAGTTTTTTTATATTTGGCTTGACCGCTCTTCGATCTTTTCTTTATTTGCTTTTGTGGGTAAAAGTGTCTTGAATTGACTGTAGTCACCGACCAAACTCGTGCCAGTCTCTCAGGCTGAAACCCCCCCTTTTACCTGTTAGAATTAGGATTATAACTAACATAGGATTAGCATAGGTTTGACTTAGATTAGAATTAACTTAGTTTAGATAAACCAAAATATAAATAAATTGATAGATTTAACATCGCTTCAAGTGTTCGACACCCTACTTACCATAAATCGACCACCGATCGGGTACACTGCCCGTTAAAGTGTTGCTTTTTGGTTAAGTCGTCATAATATAAATTTAAAACTTGAATCATAAAAATAAACACCAGACAACGACACAATCAAGTTTTTGGCGCCGTTGCCGGGGAGTGAAAATTAATCTTGATTTTTATTTTATGTTTTGGTTTTTTAGCATTAGATTAGATCTAACCCTTATGAGTAGTGTTAATTAGATTAGTGTATATTCTTGTATATTATGTATATTTTGTATATTTGTTAATTTAATTGTTTGCTTGTATATTTGTGTGTTTAATTGTTTGCGTATTTAATTGTTTTCTCAATACACTGTTCTGGTCGATAACTAAATACGGCGTATCCACTACCATCGGATACGGCGTATCAAACTTTCTGTCCAATACAGCGTATTCATTCAACTGATTAATACGGCGTATCCACTTCCATTGGATACGGCGTATCGATCATCTGGAACAAAATCAGGATCTTGGTTTTCGTATTTGATTTTCGTGCTAAATTTTTTTCTATCTTTCTTTAGAGCAAATCCTGCTGATATTTTTACCCTTGTTACAGGAAGAACTTATCAGAGCTAGTTGATTGAAGAAGGAACTACAAGAAGTCATGGCTGAACCAATTCTATATGATAACATGGAAAAAGCTCCAACTGAATCAAATCTTTCTATCACTAGTAACGACATAAACATTGAACTCAGCAAGGAATTTTTAGTGGAATTACAAAAGAACATATATCACGGAACGTATAATGAAGACGTGGTGGATCACATTGCTAAGGTACTTAAAATGGTTGATTTGATCTACGTTCCTGGCATAGATTCCCATCAACTACGAATGAAAGTATTTCCTCTCTCGTTGGCCGATAATGCTAAAGAATGTGTATTTAGTGGGAGATGGAAAAATCAACACTTTGGAGAACTTTTTGAGAATTCTTCCTGTAGAAATTCTATCCCGAATCATCCGATGGGGAAGATGACCTGTTGACGAAGGAGAGAACTAGGGATTGATAACACTTGATTTTCTTATCTAACGAAACAATCATGGATGGAAGAACTCAAAATGTGATATTTTTCCACATTATCAAAGGAATGAATGGAAATGGAAAAAGAGATCTGGCGATAAAAAAATTTCGTGTAACAATGAATGGAAGGAATCTAAATATGAAAATGTAACACCCCCAAAATGCGATACGCAACGGAATACAACAATTGAGGTGCTACTTCATAATACATGCACACGAGTCCCAGTAAACGTTCAAAGATGCGTTTATAAAACACAATTTCATTTATTAGAAAGATCAGAGTTACATAGGTCCCAAAAAGGCAGTAGATAATTCTACTTTTACAAGTATTAATACGACTTCCATTTCTAAAACACCGTTTTTATTAAACGACACTATTTACCGAGACACCGTCCTTGATATCCACGTTCCGTCCCATCCAAGCCAGCAACAACAAATTAACTGGATACATTCATAAAACGTCAACAAAACGTTGATTAATTCATAGAGTTTGCAAATAACGAGGAGAATAAACGCATATTTGGTTCAACAAAACATATAACATTGCTCGTAAGACAAGTTATAAAAATATTGATTTCCAACTAAATGAGCCCATGTACCGAAACTTAACACATTCATCCCGTAGGACAAAATCATGTCCGAGAAGTATGCCACTTCTCCTAATACTAACTACAAAATGTCCGTTTGACAGGGTGGTCACAACTGATTTAGACCCCGGACAGGGTTGTCAAACTCAATAGATCTATTTAACGCATTAGCGTTCACCCACAACAAGGCAGCTAACAGTCACACAGTAAAAGGCATTCAATAGTGAATGAAATCATATTTATCATCAAAACACTTTGCGTTCTCATTTTCATAAAACAACAAGTATCCTCCTCGCGGGTTTAAAAATATTTAAAATACTTAAAAGTGAGGCTATGAACTCACCTTGATTGAAGCCGAAGATCAAATAACTGAAACAATCACGAACTACTCGACGATGAGCTCAACCGCGACCTATAATTTATGTCGTTCAATTATTATATCGTAAGATGCGATCGGATAGTGCGCGAATTGCAACTATCAAAATAGTATAAGTACACATGTGATGAGAAATCCACTTGCGCGTCTTAGATCCTAAACTCCACTTAATTGAGTTGCGATCTTTCTTTTACTCATATTATACATCGCTTAATCGAAAACTTTCTATTTTTAGAAAGTTACTATTTTCGAAAAGTGACCATTTTAGTAAGTCTCGTCTTTTAATTATATTTATAATAATATTTAGTTATCTCGTCGAACCCTCGACATTCAATTTGATTATTAATTACTCATACCGATATTATATTTTGATTATTACAAAAGTTTTTATTTTTAGAATCTACTTCGTTCACATCACTCGTTAAGTTTAAAAAGATCTGTTAGCCTTAATTTTATATAAGTCGAACAAGAATGTTATCGGTCTTATTAGTCATAACTAGTCTTGTTAAGTAATAGTAAAGTTGGTGAGTTCATAGGTTTCTGTAAATATAAACGTTAGTTCCATTACAATGGTATCTGCCCACTGTATCATTACAGTGTCTATAAAACGTTTAGTGACTACTGTCTCCCTACAGTATCATAAAATAATTGTGTGACCATTTAAATCCTTAAACGTCTTTCCAAAATGTACGCATGATTTTTAGAAATCAATTAGCTGTAAAATATGCAAAGACATTTCTTAAAAAACCTCAAATAGCCCCAAAATGTACGTATCAAAAGGTTGGATCACTAATATCCAATAGGTTATATTGCACTTTATTCAAGTGTGTATAAACCCATGATTACCATTACTCTAAGTTCATGAACTGTGACGTAGACTTGTATGTATGCCACTTTATTCAAGGCACAGTAAGAGTGTACCCATCGTAGGTGTTCCCTCCAAGAACACCCGGGCATTAATGAAAAATAATATGTACCCATCATGGGTGTTCCCTCCAAGAACACCCGGGCAGTAGTAAAAATAATATGTTCCCCTCATGGGTGTTCCCTCCAGGAACACCCGGGCAGTAATGATTGTTGGCCCCGCAGGCGCCAATCCAATCGTAATCCGACATGGTATAACGTTCGTTCCCAGTGATAGCTAGTCACCCGAACGGGGATTGTCAATCCCAAAATAGATCTATTTCATAACATTCGCGCTCACCCTCCAAGTGATTTACAGTTCATGCAACCTAAGCTAATCCGTAATCATAAAAGTATAGTATGCGTTTACGTTCCAAAAATTAAACCAAGTATTGTATCTCCTCGCGAGATATATAAATGAGTATGTAAACCAAACAGGTAATCAACCACGTAATGAATTTCGAAACAAGTATGTTCTCCACCAAAATATTTATGTAAAACAGTAAAAAATTGGGGCTATGAACTCACCTTGTTGTTGAAAACGATTGATAGGTAGGCATCTAGTATGCACAACACGAACGGAAGACGAAGCGGCTCGATCGAAGTTGCAACTAATCTTAACTGCTAAGTCCCACTAGCCTAAGATAATAAATTTAGGTTTCCCGATGAATGGTTAAGTTAACGCGACACGTTGATAAAAGACTCAGATTTATGTTGAAATATCTTGGTGGTTGGTTAAATAAATAATTTGAAAATATACGCACAGTGTGTAATATATATTCTTTATATATTACATATGAAAAATATCCCTTATATAATTCTTACCGTGAATTATATCAACAAAAGATAATCAAATTCCAAGATTATGAGAAGTCTTATATACCTTGCAGGTATATATAATAAATGTGGAATAAATTAATTAACAATTAGTTTGACTCATTTTCTGAAATCACCAATTAATTAACATAAGTTCTGTACTGTAAACGTAATCGTAGTTTTAGATTTTCAGTTAAGTTAACCGATGTTTGTAAAGCCTTTTACAACAATTATTAGGTTACCTCTAGCTGATAATTATAAAATATAAAGTAATATTTTATAGCTTATATTTCGTTTCCTCGACGGTTCGTGACTGAAACAGTCGTCTAATTGTAAACGTATATCTTCGTTCGTTTATAGTTATTGCATAGTTTTTTTTTAATATATTTCTAAGAAAACTTAGCCTCTTTGTCGGTTTCCAAAATGATAGCAGTTAGTGATTACTTTAATAACTTAAATTCCTATAAATTCGTTATGACCTTTCCGTTTATAAAACGATTTCCATTTTCGCAAAACTCGACGTTTTTCCTTTATCAATATATATATTGCAATTATTTGCGTTTCCAATATCTCAAACGTCTGCGTGTTCTAAATATAATATTAATACGTTATTATATCCAAATTAAACCAATTAGTAAACACATATTTATTTAACCAATGAATCACCATTTATGTCCGGTTTTAATATTTAAACCTTATAGTTATACCTATCTTGTCGTCTATATACACCAATAACGCTCCTCTTTGGACCGTCCTAAGCCAAACAGCCCTTATGGGTTGTTAAAACGCATATCAGAACGCACCCCCTGTTCGTGAAATATTAGACCAAAAACACCTAAGATGCGGCTACAAACCGAAGAACCCGCTGATGCCACCAAACGCACCCTATGTGGTCACAACCCAACCCGAACGCAGCCCCTCCCTTGGTGCTGTTTCTGTCAATGAACAAACAAACACCACCTGATGTGGTGGTTATAAAACCATACGCACCCTATTCGAGTGTAAACCATAAAACCAAACGGACTATAATCTGAGTAAGACCAAACGGACCCTAACCTGGTGCTTACCACCGAAACCAAACGCTCCTAACTGGTCATAACTTATAACCACACGCACCCTGCTGCGGTACGAAACCAAACGGACCCTAGCTGTTCTAAAATCCCAACGCACCCATTTGGTTGTTTTACAAACCAACCGAACACCCCTAGCTGTTTACAACAGCCAAAACCCCATGTGGGCTGTCACAGCCAAACGCGCCCTAATCGGGCGGCTGACCCGATACCGACCGCACCCTTGTGGTGCCGAAATCAAACCAACGCCCCTAGTTGATTATAAACAACACCAAATGCCCTCTTGGGCTGTTAACAACAAACAAACGCACCCTCGAGCATGGTTGGCAGCCAAACGCACCCTATTCTTGCCAAACGCAGCCTAGCTGCTGAAATCAGTAAACCAAACGCAACCCTTACGTTTTAAAACAAAAAAAAAAAATATAAAACCAACGAACACCCTTTTTTTCTAACTCAAAACCGGACACACCCTTGGTTGTTTGTTATAAAACCCACGCATCTTGTGGTTGCAAGAAATAACGAACACCCCGTGGTGGTGTTATAACCCAAACAAACGCACCCTTGGTGCTTATGAATAAAACCAGACGCACACTCCTGCTGCTATAAACTCAAACCACACGCACCCTGTGGCTGTGGACAAAAACAAACCCGCACCCTAGTTGGGTTATAAATAGCCAAACGCAACCTCTCATCGGCTGCCATAGGACCACGTAAACACACCTCTATTTGAGTGGAGGCTGAGCCACGAAAACAAACACACCCCTTGGTGGTAGCGGTTAAACCCGCAACCAAACGGACCCTAGTGGTGTTAACCACATAACGAACACACCCTTTTTGGTGTGGTGATGATGATGTGTAGTGGTGTATGACGATGGTGGTGCCCCGGGTGGAGGTTGGTGGCGAGTGGCGGAGAGTGGCGTATGGGGATCGGGTAGATCCGGTCGTGAGGACCACTTTTGGTTTTGATCGGAAAAGCCCGCCGGAAAACTTTTCTGGCGGCGACGGTGGCGGCCGGAGGTTGTGGCCGGCGGTGGAGGGGCGGCCGGATATTTTTGGGAGAGAGAGAGTTTATATTAGTGTGTGTGTATAATAGAGATGTAAATGAAATGAAAATAAAGAAAATGTATATAAATTATATATATATATATAAATATATAAAAGTTATAAAACATAAGTGGCAAGTCCCAATAGTTGAGGTTTACTTTGTAAATATTTCCAGGGCAAAAGTGTAACATTTAGTAACTTTTATAAATATTGTTCGAGATCATTTGGACAAGTTCATGGATGATTCAACGCACGAAACTTGTGCCATTGTTTTCTAAATTATTTTTTCTGATAAAAAATATGAGTTTTCACTCGACTATTTTTCGTAAACGTTTTATAATATTTATTTAAAATGTTTATTATTTATTTTGTATATTTTCGATAAACTTGTCCGTAAAATGATCTTTTACTCGAATATTTGTGTCTTCAACAAACGTTACTGAATAAAATGTTAAATAATTTATTAAATATTCTTATTTAATAAAACGTGATAATTAAATGTAATTTAATTATTTTTGTGACGGTACTCGTTCTTGATCCTAAAATCTTGCGAGGGCATTTCAGTCACCTTCTGACTGTTTTCGGGTCTCGGTCAAAACTAAAAAGTTGTCAGGAATGTCGTTTTACTTCAAATTGCTTTAGAGTCCGAATAATGAAAACGTGCTTTAGATGGTCGTTCTTATAAGTCAAGCCAGACCCTAAAAGTCAACGATTGAAATCGTCATTCAAAAATTCGAAAATTCTCGGATGTTACAGTACCTACCCCTTAAAGAAATCTCGTCCCGAGATTAAATTTGTGTTATCCGATTGTGTGACCAAGGAAAGACTTAAGGTTAACTAAACTCGTCCTAAACAAGACGCTGATAATTTTATTCAGCAAAATTTAGTTTTCTGGCACTTCTTAATATCCGTAAATTTTGGCTAGGTTTGACCAGTGTATTTAATCCATAGCTATACGTTAGCCTGTTAAGTATTATGAGTTATTCCCTGCTAGAATGATCGTAGGACCTTGTAGTTTTCATTCTGTATCAATTTTCATATATGTTTTCAAATTATATATGAGGTGGATGCATCTTATCATGCCGCAATTTTGATTGTTTAAAATCCCACGTGTATTGTATTCTTGTGATTTAAAATCAACATGCCACCAAAGAGAACTACCGCAACCACCACATCTATGACCGATACTCAGAATAAATATTTCAGAAAATATCATTGTACAGAGTTTCATGATCGAGATAACGCGTTATAAAGGAGTCCTCTTAATAGTGAAAGCATCGAAGGAGAAAGTGTAGTCGCGTGAGTATGGTTGTAGACAGTTTTGAATGTTCCGGGACGAAGTCTCGTGGTAATGTTCGATGATTAACAACAGACAAAGCTAGTTGAGGTAAGTATCCAACTTACTTAGGCAGTACTAGGATGTATCGCGACCTAAGTCCTCGTACTAGTGGCCCGTAATGAGTAGTCCGACTATCTCTTTCGACGATAGGTGTTTATCTGGTTTAAGGGGGTTGCATAACCTATTGGATAAAGTTGTATCAGTCGGGACCGCTCCAAGACCCAATAGTAGCGATCATAACGTCAATACTATAACAATGGTGATGGGATGCCGAGAATTAGGACATTTCGAGAAACAATATTCCCAGAATAAAGTTTAATAAATGAGAGGAGCTCGCGAGAGAGCTTATGCGATAGACGGCGGATTATGGTACTCAGTCGTTAGTTCGATGAATCAGCTTCATTAGCTCAAGTGTGTAACAAGTCTGTTAGTTCCACGAACAATTCGTGATCGCGAGGATTAGCAACAACAAAAGTAATAACTTAAAAATGTGATAAGGTAGATCCAAGTGAGGCCTTAAGATTCTGCTGAGTGGCAAGACACGATTGTGTCTCTAGACCCTTTTAACGGATTCTGATGATTATCGATTTCAGGTTCATACTCGTGTCATATCGGATACCATTAAGCCCACTCATTTATAATTTCTTATTTACATAAAGAAGCGTCCAAATTTTATGTATGTCAAGAAATGATAAAATTTTGGTTCGGTGATTTATATTTATTTTATTTAAATGAAGAGGGCGTCCCAAATCCTTTTAATAAACGATTATAATCATCCTTCCTTAATAATTCCCGATGCAATACGCGTACTCTCATAACCTTCAAGGTGGTTGACATGACGATGCATGTGTTCTAATGAGTATGGGACGAGTGTTTAAAACTCGTCTTCGGAGACTGGGAGTAAAAACTGCCAGGCGAGATCAACATAGAGTTCAAGATAGTTAATGAGTACTCGGTTAGAGTAAATACGATGAAGGTTCTTATAAACGAGTTAACATAGCAATTATCGTATCAATCCTCCTATTACAAGTCCCGCCCATACAAGACTTGTCATATCAGATTACATTAAATCCATGATAATCAGAACTGTGCGGTTTTTTTGTATACTTAGCAATTATCATATCAATCTTTATATTACAAGTCCCGCCCATACAAGACTTGTAATACTTATATTCATACATAATTCCATGTAAACAAAAATTATAACGGTCTCCGTGTAATACAATATAGTATAATGCTATGAAGAAAAATAATATCCTTAGAGACCATCGTTTAACTTACAATGTCTGAGAACGAAATGAGACCATTGTGCGACTCACAATGTCTAAGAAGTAAGATGAGACCATTGTATAACTCACAATGTCTGACGAGTAGAATGAGACCATTGTGCAACCCACAATGTCTTAAGAAACGCTCTGGTATTTATATAAATAACTCTTATATAAATAAATGTGCGATATACGCAAAAGATGTAAGCATATATATTACATATATGTATGTCATGTAAACACTTAAGGTAACAAGTAACCTAAGCAAGTAAGCAAGTAGTGTGTATGCACTTTGAAAATGTTTATTGTGATGCAATGTTTGTGAACCCGGTTTCGTCTAGGGTAAAATATGCCAACTAGTTTCTATAACCAGTGCTTGATTTACCAATCTGTGACACCCCCAAAAATATGACAATGCAGCGGAATACCACTTGGGGTGCTACTTCATAATACACTGCGCTAGATACAAGAGAACGACCTCTAAATGTGTCGTTTGTAATAATCTCGTTGATTTTCTGTAATCCAAAAATAATATTTGTACATAATTGCAATCACATGAAAAACTTGAATGTAAAGACTCCAATGCACATCAAATAATCCAAGCATCTATTCACCTGAGAAAAACATGCTTAAAAGTGTCAACATTAAAGTTGGTGAGTTCATAGGTTTCTGTAAATATAAACGTTAGTTCCAATAAATGTATCTGCCCACTGTATCATTAAACAGTGTCATATAAAAAACGGTTTAGTGACTAGTGTCTCCCTACAGTATCATAAAATAATTGTATGGCCATTTAAATCCTTAAAGTCTTTCCAAAATGTACGCATGAATTTTTAGAAATCATTAGCTTGTTTAAAATATGCAAGACCATTTCTATCCCCAAATAGTCCCAAAATGTACGTATCAAAGTTGGATCACAAATATCCAAAGTATGTATTGCCACTTTATTCAAGTGTGTATAAAACCATGATTACCATTACTCTAAGTTCATGAACTGTGACGTAGACTTGTATGTATGCCACTTTATTCAAGGCACAGTAAGAGTGTACCCATCGTAGGTGTTCCCTCCAAGAACACCCGGGCTTTAATGGAAAAATTATATTGTGCCCATCATGGGTGTTCCTCCAGAAACACCCGGGCGAGTAAAGATAATATGGTTCCCCTCATGGGTGTTCCCTCCAGGAACACCCGGGCAGTAATGATTGTTGGCCCCGCAGGCGCCAATCCAATCGTAATCCGACATGGTATAACGTTCGTTCCCAGTGATAGCTAGTCACCCGAACGGGGATTGTCAATCCTAAATAGATCTATTTCATAACATTCGCGCTCACCCTCCAAGTGATTTACAGTTCATGCAACCTAAGCTAATCCGTAATATAAAAGTTATAGTATGCGGTTACGTTCCAAAAATATAAAACAAGTATGTATTCACTCGCGAGATATATAAAGAGTATGTAATCAAACAGGTAATCAACCACGTAAATGCATTTAGAAAACAGCATGGTTCTACACCAATATATATGTAAAACCAGTAAAAATGGGGCTATGAATCTCACTTGATGTGAAGAACGTTGATAGGTAGGGCATTAGTATGCACAACACGAACGGAAGACGAAGCGGCTCGAATCGAGGAAGTTGACAACTAATCTTAACTGCTAAGTCCCACTAGCCTAAGATAATAAATTTAGGTTTCCCGATGAATGGTTAAGTTAACGCGACACGTTGATAAAAGACTCAGATTTAATGTTGAAATATCTTGGTGGTTGGTTAAATAAATAATTTGAAAATATACGCACAGTGTGTAATATATATTCTTTATATATTACATATGAAAAATATCCCTTATATAATTCTTACCGTGAATTATATCACAAAGACAATCAATCCAAAGATTATTGAAAAGTATAATATACCTTGCAGGTATTATATAATAAGTGTGAATAAAATAATTAAACCAATTAGTTTGACTCATTTTCTGAAATCACCACTTAATTAAACAAAAGTTCTTATGTAAACGTAATCGTACGTTTTAAGATTTTCAGTTAAGTTAACCGATGTTTGTAAAGCCTTTTACAACAATTATTAGGTTACCTCTAGCTGATAATTATAAAATATAAAGTAATATTTTATAGCTTATATTTCGTTTCCTCGACGGTTCGTGACTGAAACAGTCGTCTAATTGTAAACGTATAATCTTCGTTCGTTATCAAGTTATTGCATAGTTATATTTTAATATATTTCTAAAATATAACTTAGCCTCTTTATCGGTTTCCAAAATGATAGCAGTTTTAGTGATACATTAATAAATATAGAAATTGCATATAAAATTAGTTATGACCTTCCGTTTTATAAAACGATTTCATTTTCGCAAAAACGCGCGTTTTTCCTTAATCTATATATATATTGCAATTATTTGCGTTTTCCATATCTCAACGTCTGTTGTTCTAATTAATATTTATACGTTATTATATCTAAATTAAACCAATTAGTAAACACTATATTTATTTAACCAATTTAAACCACCATTTATGTCCGGTTTTAATATTTTTAAAACCTTAAGTTATACCTATTTGTCGTCTCATACACCACACGCGCCTCTTTGGACCGTCCTAAGCCAAACAGCCCTTATGGGTTGTTAACCCATATCCAGACGCACCCCCTGTTGTGACATATAGACCAAACACAGCCTTTAGCTGCGGCTACAAACCGAACGAACCCGCTGATGCAACCAAACGCACCCTATGTGGTCACAACCCAACCCGAACGCAGCCCCTCCCTTGGCTGCTGTTTCTGTCAATGAACAAACAAACACCACCTGCTGTGGTGGTTATAAAACCATACGCACCCTATTCGAGTGTAAACCACAAAACCAAACGGACCATAATCTGAGTAAGACCAAACGGGACCCCTAACCTGGTTGCTTTACAACCGTAAACCAAACGCTCCTAACTGGTCATAACTTATAACCACACGCACCCTGCTGCGGTACGAAACCAAACGGACCCTAGCTGTTCTAAAATCCCAACGCACCCATTTGGTTGTTTTACAAACCAACCGAACACCCCTAGCTGTTTACAACAGCCAAACGCACCATTGTTGGGCTGTCACAGCCAAACGCGCCCTAATCGGGCGGCTGACCCGATACCGACCGCACCCTTGTGGTGCCGAAATCAAACCAACGCCCCTAGTTGATTATAACAACACCAAATTGCCCTCTTAGGCTGTTGACAACAAAAACAAACGCACCCTCGAGATGGTTGGCAGCCAAAGCAACCATTTTCTTCGCCAAACGCAGCCTAGCTTGCTGAAATCAGTAAACCAAACGCACCTTGCGTTTTAAAACAAAACCAAACGAACACCCTTTTTTGCTAACTCAAAACCGGACGCACCCTTGGTTGTTTGTTATAAAACCCTAACGCATCCTTTGTGGTGCAAGAAAACCAAACGAACACCCCGTGGTGGTGTTATAAACCCAAACAAACGCACCCTTGGTGCTTATGAATAAAACCAGACGCACACTCCTGCTGCTATAAACTCAAACCACACGCACCCTGTTGGCTGTGGACAAAAACCAAACCGCACCCTAGTTGGTTTTAAATAGACCAAACGCAACCCTCATCGGCTGCCATAGACCCACGACAACACACACTTACTGAGTGGAGCTGAGCCACGAAAATAAACACCACCTGGTGGTAGTGTTATTCCCGCAACCAAAACGGGACCCTAGTGGTGTTAACCACATAACGAACACACCCTTTTTGGTGTGGTGATGATGATGTGTAGTGGTGTATGACGATGGTGGTGACAGCGGGTGGAGGTGGTGGCGAGTGGCGGAGAGTGGGTATGGGGATCGGGTAGATCCGGTCGTGAGGACCACTTTTGGTTTTGATCGGAAAAGCCCGCCGGAAAACTTTTCCGGCGGTGGCGGCCGGAGGTTGTGGGCGGGGCCGGATATTTTGGGAGAGAGAGAGTTATATTAGTGTGTGTGTATAATAGAGATGAAATGAAATGAAAATAAAGAAAATGTATATAAATTATATATATATATAAAGATCTAAAGTTATAAAAACAATAAGTGGCAAGTCCCAATAAGTTCGGGGTTTACTTTGTAAATATTTCCAAGGGGCCAAAAGTGTAACATTTGAGTAACTTTTATAAATATTGGTTCGGGACTCATTTGGACCACGTAATGGATGATTCAACGCACGAAACTTGTGCCATTGTTTTCTAAATTATTTTTCTGATAAAAATGAGTATTCACTCGACTATTTTTCGTAAACGTTTTATAATTTTATTTAAAACGTTTATTATTTATTTTGTATATTTTCGATAAACTTGTCCGTAAAATGATCTTTATCGGGAATATTGTGTCTTCAACAAACGTTACTGATAAAATTGTTAAATAATTTATTAAATATTTTTATTTAATAAAACATGATAATTAAATGTAATTTAATTATTTTTGTGACGGTACTCGTTCTTGATCCTAAAATCTTGCGAGGGCATTTCAGTCACCTTCTGACTGTTTTCGGGTCTCGGTCAAAACTAAAAAGTTGTCAGGAGTGTCGTTTTACATCAAATTGCTTTAGAGTCCGAATAATGAAAACGTGCTTTAGATGGTCGTTCTTATAAGTCAAGCCAGACCCTAAAAGTCAACGATTGAAATCGTCATTCAAAATTCGAAAATTCTCGGATTGTTACATAAATCACAAATCATTGCTAAAATCGAGTTATGATAATGATTCCTTAAATTTGTATAAAAGATTCAGTATTTTACTTTATGCAAAAACGAGAGTTTTTAAACATTGATTCGAATTTTTTTACACATTTTGAATTATAGTCACATTAAAATGAGTTTTACGCTTGAAAAACTTGAATCAAAATTAAAAATCTATCATTTTTGAAAACCTTCTCATTTTTCTCAAAATAAAAATCTTCTCAATTGATCCGGATATATATATATATATATAGTTTCATATATATATATATATATATATATTCATACATGTGATGAGAAATCCACTTGCGCCTTAGATCCTAAAACCCCACAACATTAGGTTATGATCCTTCTTTCCTTTATATTATATATCACTTGATCGAAAACTTTCTACTTTAGGAAACTTTCTATTTTTAGGAAAGTTACTATTTTCAGAAAACTACCATTTTTAGTAAGTATCGCCTTCTAATTATTTTTATAATAATATATAGTCATCTCGTCGAACTCTCGACAATCATTTTGATTATTATTTACTTGTATCGATATTATATTTCGATTGTTACAAAAGTTTCTATTTTTAGTATCTACTCCTTTCGTATAAATTGTTAAGTTTAAAATGTCTTACTCGTATTAATAATAACGTTTAGTCACTTTTATTACCCCCCAACAAGTTTAGGATTAACCCGTTGACTTTCGAAAGTCAACGTTAGACTTTGTTTGACTTTTACTTTTTATACACATTTATTAATTAAGTCTGACCCGCTCCAAACGACCAGTTATATCACGTATTCACGATTCGGACTCAAAAGAGATTTTATGTAAAACGACATTCCAGACAACTTTTTAGTTTTAGCCGAGACCCGAAACTCGACGGAATATTGTATTTTAATAAATTTTTATTATTTTTATTAACAAAATGCCCTGCAAGTTTCTTCAGGGAACCTTTCGACTTTTTAGTAAAACCACAGATTTGACCATTGGTTTTGACCCGTTATTACTCGATTTCAAGATCAACAAGACACGCAATAAAGTAAAACATCATTCTGAGCAACTTTCGTGTTTCGCCGGAAGGCCGAAACGGACTCGAAAGTGCTCAAACGAGCTTTTAATTTCCTTAAGATCCATTATTTTATACAAGTGCTGAGTTTTTATACTTATAATATACATCTCGTTTTAGCTCTAACTATTTCGTTATTAGGAGTTAGAAGACCCGTTTTATATCAAAACGATCGTCTAAGAAGGCTTTATTATATTTTGTAAACCAAAATCTGACTTTTTAAAATCTCGGACCCCGAATCACGAGTTCCGTTTTCTGATCTAAACTATCTGTTACAAAAAGCGCCAAAATCCATTTTTGACCCAAAAACTTATCTAAAATATGTCTAATATGGCCTATAATTTCATATAAATCCCGCTTTATAATCAATAACATATTACACTAGACGCCGCAAGTTTCAATAGATTTCATCACATATAATCAAATCGATAAAATAAACGAAACAATCAAAATAACCATAAAAAGAATGCTCACTATGCTATATGAAGTAAGGTCGGATAACAAAAGTGCTCGTCTCGTCCCCCTTGAGTCTTAGCCGCGGCTCAACCCACTCGAACCAAACCAAACCAAAACTCAACTCCACCAAAATAGATAACAATCAAATAAACCACACCCTTGTGGTTTCTTGCTTGGTTCGAACCCCCCAACCAAAACCAAAAACCTATTTTTGCTTCAATAAAACTCAACCTCACATAAACCTCATTGCATGTCTCTTTTTATTACATGGATGATCAAGTTATAACCTCCTAAATATAATTTGGCTGCTAGAAAATCAAAAACACCAAAGGGTGTTTGCTTGGGTGCTCGGCCGAACCACAAAAAGAAAAGGGAAAGGAGACGACACTTCACTTGAATTCCCCCAGGCTTGTTTCAATCTTTATTTGGGTGATGTTTGAGTGTGTTTTTAAGATCAAACTAGAAAAATGGTGTATGTGTGTGGTGTTTTATATCCGGCCAAACCACAAGACAAAGAAGAGAGAAAGGATTTTTGAAACTGTGAGTTTACTTGTGCTTATCTTTTGTGTATGAGAGACCTTTATCCAAGCTAGGAAGTAACATGTAATGATGGTTCTTGGAAAACAAATGAATTGAGTGTGTGTTGTGCTCTAGGCGTTAGCCTAGGCCCTTTTGTATGCAAGTTTCATATATATTTTTTTATTTCTTAGTTAAAACTTTGTATTTTATTTAAGTAAAATGCAACTTGTACCCACTTTTAATTAAAACGCAAGCCTTAAATGCGAGCTTTGGCTAGGGACAAGGGACGAAGACGACAAGGTTCAAAAATAATACTTTACGATCAATAAAATAATAACAAGACGCGTCGTAAATTTTTACAATGCTCACAACGATTAACGGACGCGCTGTCAAACGGTGACTCGCGAAACGTCATAAATAAAATTTTCAAATTTCCGTTCTCAATAAAATACGAAAATAATTATTTACAAAAAATAAAAATTTTAAATGTCGACGTTGGCTCACGCGAATTTATAAAATAATAATTATGACATCGAACTCGCGATCGTCATACGTGTCGTGAAACTTGGGTTGTTACACATTCTTCCTATTCTCACTTTACTCCTTTTTTTCAATCATACATAAGGCTTTTACTCTATCTATTATAGTGTCTCTAGGTAGATCCTTCCGATTCTGGCTGGATCATGAAACAGAATATCTATCCTTAACCGCTTTATATTTTCTTGATAATTATCGGTTAGTCGGTCTTTAGATATTGCCATCGTATCCATAAAACTATTTAAAAAATCAATCAACGTGTTTGAGAAATCATTTGTTACAAATTGAAAGTTTTTAGATTCACCAAAAAGCTCCCCTACACATATGCACCATATTGTGAAAGAGTTTTGCACATGCGACGATGGGAACGCACTTATATGCAAAAGATCTTATCTAAGTTAAGCCGTATTGATCACATTTTATTCACTATTCTCCCCCTCAAAAATTGCATATGTGGTGACAATTTTTGATATAACAAGTAAATTAAAATACACGTCAATGTACGTTGATCCACTTGTAGAATGAACAAGTATGGGGATAATTTGTGTTGCATGCCGAATGAGCCACTTGTAGTTAATTTTAAAATTGGTTCTCCCCTCAAAAATATATTAGAGTGAAAACTTGGAGTGGAAGTTTGTTGAGCACACAATTTTGAAAGATTTTGAATATTTCTTTTGAAAATAGCTTGAAAAAATTGTGCTCAACAGGAGAATGATTTTTGATTTATCTTATGAAATATCATTTCCTTAGTACTTTTTTTTGAGCATTCAAAATTTTGAATGTTTATATGACTTTGCTCAAGATCGAGAAAGTATGAACTTCCCGTTGTTGAGGAAAAATGTAGAGTTAAGTACGCAAATGAGCCAAAAATAAATTTTTTTCCAACTTTTAAAAAGCACTAC
The DNA here is from genome assembly GCA_026074375.1 of Tanacetum coccineum. Lineage (NCBI taxonomy): Eukaryota > Viridiplantae > Streptophyta > Magnoliopsida > Asterales > Asteraceae > Tanacetum > Tanacetum coccineum. The sequence continues at coordinate 19,456 of BQNB010083063.1, forward strand.
TTATTATTTTTCGCCCAATTTCGCGACTTCATAGAAATGTTGCCATGTGTCCTGTTTTGGCGCGACTTTTTATGTTTTTGGCGTGACTTTAGTGTTTTTTCCTCGAAAAAAGCAAAAAATCGTGCAAAAACAAAAATTCGCCGAAGCCTAGTTTTGGAATTTTTCCCTAAATGGTCTATTAGATGGAAATTAGGGATCTGCTCGGCCTATTTAAGTAAATGGCCCAATGATGTACCTAGACGAACATTTTCCTTTTTTAAAAAATCCAAGTTCTAAGCTGACATTTACTTAGAAGTCATATGTTTTGAGCATACTTTTGAAATTTTTTTTGATAAGAATGCTCGAAAACAAGAAGATCTCTCTTCTTTTAAAGATAAAGCGCATTGAGACGTACATTTTTCTTTTCTTTAAAACCAAGTTCTGATAAGAAATAATCAGAAGTCATAGAAAATTTAGAGAAGACATGTTTTGAAACATTTTAGAAACTCTTACTTTAACTATATTTACATTCGTACTGTGGACTCTCTCTCTGGCTATAAACCCTAACATCCCTAATCTCGATCGATCGATTCCCACCTGTAATCTACTCTAATCTTTGTGTTAGGTTTTTGTTTGTAGTTGGAATCATCTGGTATCTAGGGTGTTTGCTATTTTTGTCCCCTACTATTCTCCCAGGCGATATCCTAGGCGATTTTTATTCCTAACTCTCGATCATCTTTTCTTTTTAATATGTCCTCAAATCTTTGTAACACTTGAGTCTTAGCTTCTTAATCTTTGATTTTGCTTTTACTTGTGTTTTACATCGATCTTGAATCAGTTTAAAGGCATTGAGATTGGTTTTATGGTTTCTAAAATCGTCTTAGGGTTTCGGTTTTTATTGATCATTAAGGCTTCGACTGCTGCGTCTATTTATCATAGTGATCATCATTGATGAAGTATGGGTAGGTTTGTATTTTGTGCGTTATACTATAAACCCTAGCTTTGCTAGGGTTTCTTGTTTTGTAGAAAGACATGGTTCTACTTGTTTTTTTTTGTTTAAGGTATTGTAAGGTAGTTGTTTGTGGTGGAATGGAGCATGGTTTTCTAAGCTAAAAAGGTAGTGGGGGAGGGAGAGGTGTTAAGGAGAAGGATCTTAATAGGAATAAGATGAATACTGCCTTAAGTATTGGTGTGTCTATAGAATCTGATAATACTATGAATGAAGATACTCTAGTTGGTGTTTCATCTGTTGTAAAGGAGGGTGTAACACTATCTATGGTTGACATGACGCTGGAGATGGAAAGGCTAAGCTCTTTGGAAGATACTACTGTTTTGGGATATTTTCCACCATTATCTATGCCGGTTACTACTACGGCTGGTAATGCCCCTGGTAATTCCTCATATGCTAATGTTACTGGTAAACCAAGTGGAAATAAATTATAATATTTGTGAGATTAAAGGAATCGTTGAAGCTCCAGATTGTTTTAGATTCTAATCTACGGCTAAATAACCCCAATGATAATAACATGCAGCGGAATAAGAACAAATCAATGTTATTCTAACAAGGTTTCATCATTATCTTCTATGATACATGACTACTACAAGCCCCAATTCTACCTTGATCAAATGGTAGAACGTGTTATCTAAACTATAACAAGGAATCAAAGATCCTTAAGGCAAAAAAGCACAAATTCTAGGCGTCCACTTAGAGGACTTGACGCCTAGACACACACACTCTTTTCTGGTGTTTACATCATTGACACACAGAAAACTATACGACCTATATCTCTTTATATACTAGAGGTATTAGGAAACAACTAAATCTTCCTAACTTTTACAATTATCTTCTAGGAAATCTTTTGTAATCTTCCATCTTTTGAAGAATTCCTCCTTTGTCTTTTATGTCCTTCATCTTTCATATGTTTTGTCTTATCAACTCAAATATAATTCCCAACAATCTTCCCCTAGTTGATAATGATAAAACCAAAATAAGCATGAACTTCCCCTAAAGCTAATATATATATATGAAAGAATAAGGATCTATGCAATTCCACCAAGGATCTGTAAGTTGCACATCTTCTTTGTAAATCTTCTTCCCTTTTTTGTCATAGTCAAATAGGGGACTAAAGTATGCAACTTTGATTTCGACCACCACGAACCACTATTACACTTCTAATCCAGCCTTCAACAACTCAAATTACCCTCCATGACGCGCCTTAAGATAAATGAACTTGAGCAGTAGAAACTTAAACTAGCAGTAGTAATAATAACTAGCAGTAGTAAAAACATTCACCTCGATGATGCATGTAAATGGTTTAACATTTTATCAATAAGCTTCCCCTGAAACCCATATGTTAACCATTTCTTGAATGTAGGCTTTATGTAATGATCACTGATGAAGAAAACTAAGTATAACGAACTTGATGCTGAAGTAGAACAACCCAAACTTACGTCTTATATCTTGCACTATCCACATGACGTCAAACTTATAATAAATCTGTAAAATTAAGTAGATTGCAATATCTTGACAAAATCTCATTTCATATGAGACCAATGAGTACTAAGTGATTGTAAATGTGAGCATTGAGCATCATAAGAAAAATCACACACCATTGCTAGATTCTGACAAGTCTTCGTCGCATCGTTTCTAAGCACGAACAAGTTATCTTCAAAGTGCAACACCCACTTTAAGATATGATAAGAACACGAACCTGTGAAACTCCACTTCAACTTCAAATAAGTTTTTAATTAATCGTCTTCGTAACTAATTATACCAATAAATATGAGCCTTTAAACTTTTAAGAACATGTAAACCAAATCCAAAATCCAAACAGTAAACACCAAAAACAAACTTGTGTTTCTGTTTTGTCTAATATCCCTCATGTGTGTGTCATCCGATGTCTGTCAAAGCTGGCAGTACTAACTTCTTTGTTGTCTGATATCGATCAGCTCTAGCAGTATAAACCATTCAAGCAGTATTAATTTCAAAAGAAGCCTAGCAGTATTAACTGCTATATGCTAGCAGTACAAACATCCATAGCCAGCAGTACTAATTCTTCCCCTTAAAACTAGCAGTACTAACACACATGATCACCAGTAGTAGATAAATGGACATGTACTTACTTGTGTTCGAAACCCATAGCAGTATTATCAATTGCTTTTTACAGTAGCAGTACAAAATTTAATACTGCTTTTAATGCTAGCAGTAGTAATGTAAACTTGCAGTTTAAGTTCTAAACGGGCAGTTAATATGTAATAAAGTGGCGTTTAACCGTAATAACAGCTAATCCCAAAGCAAGCAGTACTAAGTTGTTGTCGAGCAGTATAAACATATACTTGGCAGTAGTAATTTCTACTTGAACCAAAACAGCATTAACTTATTCGTTGAATTCTTTATAGCAGTATTTAAAATCAACGAGCAAGCTTGGACTAATATAACCAGATTTTCGAACAGTAGGAATAATAAACCTGGCTGTATTAACTAGCTTAAACAAGCAGTACTAACACCTTTTATCATTCGCCAATCCTTCCTGTTGCATATTTAAATTGTCTGCTGCTGCTGCTCCTTTATGATAATCATAACCTCCATGAATAAGAATCACATCCTGCTGCTTCTACCCCTTTCCAAGAACTAAACACAACCTGCTGATTTCCTGTTATAGCTCGAACACCATCTACTACGTTTCACACCTTTTCTGCTGATGTTTTTCCTCTCTAAGAATCGAACACAGCGAGCACAGCAGCAGTAATGATCTCTTGACTTCAAACAAAAATAATCATAGTCGTCTTTTTTTAAGTATAAAGACGACGCTTTAGTGTCGCAAAAAAATCCTTACTTCACACAAGAATCACCAATACATCAAACAGGATTCGATTACTTCTTTTTCATCCAAGAACAACTGACTTCAAAATCCTTTAGACTCCTAGTCAGAGAGCATCGAGGCTCGATACCAATTGGTGAAGATTAACAGTATCGTTGTAAGCTCAGGATTGTTTTAGATTATGTCTAGGATAATTAACAATGATAATAACATGCCGCGAATAAGAACAAATCAATGTTATTCTAAAAGGTTCATCACTATCTTTATTACATGACTACTACATAGCCCCATGCTACCTTGGATCAAATGGTTAGAACGTGTGTATCTAAACTAGAACAAGGAATCAATGATCTTTGAGGCTAATAACACACAAATTCTAGGGCGTCCACTTAGAGACTTGACGGGGCATAGAAAACAACACTCTTTTATGGTGTTTACATATTTGACACACAAAACACTATAGATCCTATATCTCTTTATATATATAGAATATGTAGGTGTTACAAAGGATAAGTATTAGGAAAACCCCTCAACCCCAAATAAATCTTCATAACTTTTTACCAATTATCTTCTAGGAAATCTTCTGTAATCTTCTATCTTTTGAAGAATTCCTCCTTTGTCTTTTAAGTCCTTCATCTTTCATATGTTTTGTCTTATCAACTCAAATATAATTCCCAACAATTTCCCTAGTTGATAATGACAAAACTAATATAAGCACAAACTTCCCCTGAAGCTAATATATATATGAAAGAATAAGGATCTATGCAATTCCACCAAGGATCTGTAAGTTGCACATCTTCTTTGTAAATCTTCTTCCCCTTTTTGTCATAATCAAATAGAGGACTAAAGTAAGATAACTTTGATTTGACCACCACGACCACTATACACTTCTATCCAGCCTTCAAACAACTCAAATTACCCTCCATGAATGCGCCTTAAGATTAAATTGAACTTGAGCAGTAGATACTTAAACTAGCAGTAGTAATATAACTAGCAGTAGTAAATACATTTCACCTCGATGTTGCTGTAAATGGTTAAACATTTTAACAATAAGCTTCCCCTGAAACCCATATGTTAACCATTTCTTGAATGTAGGCTTATTAAATGATCTCTGATGAAGATAACTAAGAATAACGAACTTGATGCTGAAGTAGAACAACCCAAACTTATGTCTTTATTCTTGAAACTATCCACATGACGTTCAAACTTATAAATAATATCCTGTAAAATTAAGTAATGCAATTCTCTTGACAAAATCTCATTTTTATGAGGGTCACTAGTACATTAGTGATAGTAATGTGAGCAAAAACTGAGTCCATAAAAAAAATAATCACACACCTTTTCTTGATTCTGACAAGTCTTCGTCACATCGTTTCTAAGCACGAACAAGTTATCTTCAAAGTGCATCACCCACTTTAAGATATGATAAGAACACGAACCTGTGAAACTCCACTTCAACTTCAAATAAGTGATAATTAATCATCTTCGTAACCAATTATACCAATAAATATGAGCCTTTAAACTTTTAAGAACATGTAAACCAAATCTAAAATCCAAACAGTAAACACCAAAAACAAACTTGTGTTTCTGTTTTGTCCAATATCCCTCATGTGTGTGGCCATCCGTATGTTGTCAATCTGCAGTACTATACACTTCTTTGTTGTCTGATATCGATCAGCTCTATCAGTATAAACCATTCAAGTAGTATTAATTTCAAAAGAAGCCTAACTAGTTTAAATGCTTATATGCAGCAGTTACAACATCCATAGCCAACAAATAATAATTCTTCCCTTAACCTGGCAGTACTAAACATCCTTGAATCACCAGTAGTAGATATTTGACAGTATTTACTTGTGTTCGAACCCAGTCTGTTTTGGGTTTATTTGGGTTATTTTAGGTACAAACGGATATGTGTATTCTACACTTATCAAGTACAAACACATTAATAACAGTACTAATTAATAAGGAAAACAGTAGTAACAAGAACAACGAGCAGTACTAACTTATAACTACTATTTAAGGATACCTTTTTTTAAGTATCCAGACGACACTTTTTAGTGTCACAAAGCTTTTACGAATCTGTCACAAATTAGCATTCTCCTTCCTCCCATAGCCTGTAGCAACACATTATTTGTCACTAAACTGTCACAGATCTAATTACTCCTTCCTCCTATGGCTTTTTTGGACGCTTTAAGTGTTACTAATCTATCACTTTGTGTTGAGTAATCTTGGCAGTATAAATGGTAAACGAGTAGTATGAACGAGTACGAAGCAGTACTTTGGCAGCTTTAAGATATAAACGAGCAACATTAAAAATCAACGAACAGTAGTAATATTCCTTGACAGTATTAACATATTAAAACCAGCAGTATCAATGTGCTCCATATCCAAACACGAACACTTCTCTCTGCTATGAAACTGCTTCCAAAAACAAACATTGATCATAATATTCAAAGAAGAACCACATATGATCATGATACAATAACATTGCTTGAACTGAAAACCATACATTCTGTTAACCAGATTTAGGGTTTCTACAAAACCCTAATTGCATTGATTTGACCTAACTTCAAAAACAAAAAAATTTAACCTACTTTTCTTCAAAACACGACATCAAAAACACCTTGTAGATCCCAGATCATGAGCCACGAGGCTCTGATACCACCTGATAGAACTAAAACACGTGATAGTTCTTAGATCGTTTATAGCTCAAGGTTGTTTAGACCTCATCTAGGATAAATAACAATGATAATAACATGCAGCAGAATAATAACAAATCAGTGTTATTCTAACAAGGTTTTTCATCATTATCTTTCATGATACAATGACTACTATAAGCCCCAAATCTACACGATCAACTGTAGAACGGTTACCTAATCTAACAGGATCAATGAAACATTGATCTTGGGGATAAAACACAAACAACCTAGGCGTCTCCTCAGAGAACTTGACGCCTAGAACACACGTACTTTTCTAGTATTTAACATCTTTGACACACATAAAACTATACGACCTATATCTCTTTATATACTATAGATATTAGGTTTACAAAGGATAAGTATTAGGAAACAACTAAATCATCCTAACTTTTATAATTATTGGTATGTGTGTAATTACACATACCTTTTACCATTAAAATCGACCCTAAACGACCAAAAACGCACATAAAATGCCATATATATGCTTGTTTTTGTGTTTTTACTGTGGAGGTACCGGATATTCACTAAAAGACAAAAATCAAAGCCAAACCAGACAAAACCAAGCACAGATTTGGAAAGAGCGCTAAAAACTGAGGCCAAGGGTACAAAAGGATTGAAAACAGAGCTCAAACAGAAATTACCGGATCGACTCGACAACATTTGTGTATTTTATGAAGTCAAAACGAAGTCAAAGTCAACCCTGGGATACGTCGTTGGAAAAAGCATCAAAAACCAAACCCGAAAAACCAAAATGTTAAAAGTGGGCCTACCCGTACCCACCTAGTAGGCCCGGATCAGCCCACTTTCCTCATATAAGGCCCAAATCCCTTTAACTGCCCGGATCAGCCCACTTTCCTCATAAATAAGTTTTTTCCCTAATTCTTCCGCCACCACCATGATTGGTGTTGTAATAGCCGCCTCCTCGACATCTGATGCAACCATAAATTCGTTGAGATTACCACAGTCTTCACCACTTTTTTCTGTATCAATCATTGTTGTATCCTCGGGAAGGGTAGTGGGTGGATGTAAGGCTTTGAGAGCATTCATGATTTCAGCGAATTACCGATTTGCTTCAACCGTGTTTTTCTCAATCGTTGCTTGCAACAAAGCTAGTTGTTTCGCTGCCTCTGAGTTGATTGCAGCCTGCTCGATCTTGAACTATTTTAGATTCGCCTCTAGATCAGTTACCTTCGTCATCGTGAATCAACAATTCCTTGTTCTTTTTCTTTTTCTTAACCCTAGAATGAAAATGGCTTTGATACCAATCACACACATAATCCCCACAACGAAGTGCTAAAATGAGTCTTCATCCATCCCAAGATCTTTCATAAGCTTTGTAAAACTGTCATTCCTAGGATATCTGGAATTATCTTCAACTTTGTGATACGAACCGGATCGATTAAGAGCTAATAGAACGATAAAGATATAATAAAGATACTAAATAGCTAAACCATAAATAATATTCAACATCCAACCTCAATAAGAATACAACCCTAATGGCTTATTTATAATAGACTTATCTTGTCGACTAAGATTACATAACAAAGGAAACTACTAGATAGTTGACCAAGATTATATAATAAAAGAAACTAGTAAATATTGATAAAGAAACTATTAAATAGGTTCTTATCATTCTATTAAAGTTTTGTAGGAATATCTTCACTAGTGAAAATTTTATTGAAGGTTATTTTAGTTTTGTAAGAATATCTTCACTTGTGAAATATTTTATCGAGGATTGATGCTTTGGTCTTAGTCGCATTCTATTTATGTTTGGTAGGAATATCTTCACCCGTGAAATTTTTCATTGATGATTGATGCTTTCGTCTTAGTCTGCATCTCTGCTCATTAAACCAGGTGTTGACTACTTGTTGATAGGGTGCATTATGACAATAAACCTATTAGAAAATATAGTTGACTACTTGTTGAATGAAACTTGATTAATCAGAGATTTCTTGCTTTGTAATAAATAGAGGTAACAAGAAAAAAATTCGAGCCTCATTGGCTAACTAAAATTTCCGCCAATACTAAGACTTTGTATGTATAAAACAAACAATCCATTCTAATGGTAATTTTTAATGTTGCGTCATTTTTTACATACTAACATTCACTCTAAGAACGATACGAATTTACCAAAAAACACATCATACTAATCACTTTTAGCTACAAAGGAACTTGTCTCTTCTTATCAGAAGCATGTCCCAGAATACATAGAAAAACTGGTAGCTACTCTGAAGTATGCAACTTCTACAGAGCAAACAATCTTAGTAGTAGTAAATAAGGGAGATGATGTTGGTAATCATATCGAGCAGAAGCCTTGTAGTAAAGACGAGATCAGTTTCTGTGAAGCAGAGGATAAAGTAAACTTGTGACAAGAAGGTACAAACACCGGAAACTGGGATAACGTAAAAGAAAATAAGGAGAATGCTCATACTTTTTCTATGAAATTAAGTTCAAAGTACAAATGATGATTTATATAGAAAGTAGAAGCTTATTATTAACTGTCATGACACCTTAGAGTTCATTTGATCGATGCTTCATTTACAAGGTCATTCAGAGCAAAAAGAATTGCAAGTTTTTGAATTATATATTATGGAGGAAGAAGAAGTATAAGGTAACGAAAACAAATATCAACTCTGAATATAAAAGTACAATCTTAAAAATCTTATATTATGACCGTTGTCATTAGATTAAAATTTTGCACTTATGGAATACACATATGGTTATGGCACAATGTATAAGGCATGGAGGAAAGAAGATGGAATAATGTTTACTATCAAATGTAAAGAGCTTAATATTATAGAGACCTGTATACATTTTAGAGTGTGTTCAGAATTGCTAATTCAAGTGCTTATCTGCCTGTTTGTAAACCAGATTCAAGTGGTTGGTTAAAATTGCTTATTTGCTTATCTAAGTAAATTAGGCACTTGAAAGTAAAAATAAGCAGGTTGGTTTCATTTTACCCATATGAATGGAACCATAAAATAAAAATGTTAAATAAGCAGTTAATCAACTTAGATTAAGCAATCTCAGACACCCCCTTAGCTTCACTTCACACATATACATGGATCCACAAAATCAAAATGTAAATTTGGCGAAGTGATTGTAAATTTTATACACGTAAAATATATCACAAAATAATATAATCCTAAGAGTAATTAGGAAGATTACCAAGTTACCCTTGATAAAAT
>BQNB010083064.1:2715-29141 GCA_026074375.1 Tanacetum coccineum
AAATTAAATCTCGGGACGAGATTTCTTTAAGGGGTAGGTACTGTAACATCCGAGAATTTTCGAAATTTTAAATGACGACTTCAATCTTTGACTTTTAGGGTCTAGCTTGACTTATAAGAACGATCATCTAAATCACGTTTTCACGACTCAGACCCTAAAGAAATTTGATGTAAAATGAAATTCCTGACAACTTTTTAGTTTTACCCGAGACTTGAAAACAAGCAGAAGAGGGCTAAAACAGCCCCGCAAAGTTTTGAAAACTGCACACAACGGGTACCGACACACAAAAATAATTAATTTTTTTTTTCACTATTCACTTAATAAAAATATTAAATAAAATTAATTAATATTTTACTTATTTAAGCATTATTGATAACGCGAATATCCGAGTTAAAATTTCTTTCTATTTTTAACCAAGTCACAAAATAGATAATAAACGTTTTAAATAAATTTTATAAAACGTTTACGAAAATTAGTCGAGTGAATACTCATTTTTATCAGAAAAATGATTTAGAAAACAATGGCGCAAGTTTCGCGGCTCGACTCATCCGTTAAGTCGTTCAAATGGGTCCCGAACCGTTTTTACCGAAACTATAATAAAGAAGTTACACTTTAGACCCTAAACTTTGTTAACTTGACACTTTCATTTTTAAAGTTTAATATATATATGAAAATGTATAACTTTTAATTCATTTTCATCTCTACAACACACACACACTAACCCTAACCCTAAAAACCCTCTCCCCTCCTCTCTAACTTTTCCGGCGCCTCCCCCATCTCCGGCGATATTTCCCGGCCAACTTCCGGCCACCACCTCCACCTTCATCTCACAGCCGCACCTTCACCACCCCACCACAGATCCGTTACCATCTATGTCATCATCATCCGAACAACCATCATCCTTGTGAGCCACCACGATAATCATCACCACCATATCACCATCTTCGCAACCCGACCACACGCCAATACCACATCCATCGGGTGTGTTTGTTCTTTTTTTTGGAGTTGTTTGTCCGACTGGTATGCACGACACAAAAAGGGAGTGTTTGTTTGGGTTTATAACACCAAGGGTGCGTGAGTTCATAAGCCATAGGGTGCGGCTGGTTTATTTATAAAACGCAAAAAGGGTGCGTCGGGTTCGGGTCAGACCCGACAAGGGTTCGTTTGGTTTGTGGGTTCACAGCCCGCAAGGGTGGGTTTGGATTCGATATAGACCACCAGGTCCGTTTGGTTCTCAAATTCGAGCAAGGGTGCGTTTTGGTTCTAATAAAAACAGCCCCAAAGGGGTGTTTGTTCCTGGTTTTAGCCGTGTAGAGGGCGTTTGGTTTGGTTTGGGTTGGCTGCTCCACAGCCAAGGGTGCGTTTGGGGGTGATAGGAGACAAATTAGAGCGTGTGATTCATGTATAAACCGAAGAAGGTGTGTTTGGATTAGTAGTTAACAAACATAGGGTGCGTTTGGCTGCGAAAGTAAAATAACGGGGCGTTTGGTTTATGGGATAACAGCCCAAGGGGGCTGTTTGGTTGATGACAGCCCCAAGGGGGGCGTTTGTTTTTGGTTATAAACACCCACATAGGGTGTTTGGCTGTTAAACAGCCTTGGGGCGTGTTTGGTTGGTTTTGCAATTAGCCGTAGAGTGCGTTTGGTTTATAAGGGAGCAGATTAGGGTGCGTTTGGCTGGTTCCCACAGTAGGGTGCGTTTGGCTGTGGGTTTAACAACGAAGAGATGTGATTTATAAATTATAAAATGAAACTTAATGGTTGATAATGTGTTAAATAAAGGCGAATAATATTTACCTAGTTTGTTTTAGTAAGAATATTTAAAACCGGATAAATAATTATTAGTGGTTTTAAGTGGTTAAATTAAATATAAATATTATTAATTTGATAAAATTAGATATAATAACATGTAACATACGCTCTATCTAGAACAACACAAGCATCTGAAACATTGAAGCGTCGAATAAATTGCAACAATATTGATTAGGGAAACGTTGAGTTTTCGAAAATGTGAAAACGTTATATAAATTGAAAGTCCATGACGAAAGTTATATAAATTTTTATACTTAGTAATGTTTTACTAAAGCCTCTATTATTTTAGAAACCAATATAAAAGAGGCTAAGTTATATTTTAAAGATATGATAACTTGTATTATACAATAACCCGACCAATGAACAAAAACTATACTTTTATATCAAGATAACCATTTTAGACACGACCTGTTAACAAAATGGAACATGATTTATAAAATATTAAATTATATTTTATAATGGTTATAAACGGTTACCAACTTCGGTTGTTAAGGTTTAAAATGTATGAATAGCGGTCAACTTAAATCAAGTCTTTTGTTAATTAAATGAGTCAAATTAATAGTTTAATAACACTCGCATTTAATATAATAAAGACCTGCAAAGTATTATATACATTTCATAATCTTTGGATCGTCGTCTTTGTGAATATAACTTGCGGTAAGAAATTATATTCAAAAAAGAATATATTTTTTTCAAAATAATAATATAACAGAAATATAAATTAACAACGCTTTGCGTATATTGTTCAATTTATTTTATTTAACCAACCACCAAACTATTACCACTTTAAATCTAAATCTTTTATCAACGTATTACGTTGATGTACTCAATTCATCGGGAAACCCAAACGCATTACCCTAGGCTAGTGAGACTTAGCTGTTAAGATAAGCTGCAATTTCTTGGTCGAGCCGTTTCAGTTTCCGTTCCGTCTTGTACTCAATGTGTACATTCCCGCCAATCGTTCTTCATCATCGATGTGAGTTTATAGCCCCTCTTTCACTTGTTTTACATTTACTTTACAAATCTCGGGGGAGAATACATGCTCAATACAACTTGTTTACATATTCGTTTACAATATCTTTTTACATACTATTCTACACACTTGGTTTACATACTTGATTTTGCAATTTATTACAAACTTGGTTTCATACTTTGTCACATACTCATTTGCATACATGTTTACGAAATTGTTTACATACTCATTTCGAATTCAACTACTTGATTTATATCACACTCTTTTCTACTTATGGATTTAAGTACTCAAAGCTATTTACGAATACAATGGTTACTTTTACTTTGGACACAAGTACTTTATGTGAGAATTTCCCTTTTTACGTGGTTTGCCTAAGTTACTCTATTGCCATGAAGTCCCCCTATCATGAACCGTTAATTTCTTGACCGGAGGACCGGTTGAGGGAGCGCGAATGCTGTGAATAGATCTATTGGGAATGAACTCCCCCGTCCGGGTAGATAACAACGCACTACCATGTACACGGACGCATTACATTTGAGGAAACTAGGTGCTAGGCAATGCACCTACCGGGGCACTAACTTATAGCAACGTATACTTAAGGTTTCGGTGTCATGAGCTTAGCGCAACAGTAGATATTACCTATGGGTACTGTATTTGTTATAGTAGACCCATACATTTTGAAAAAAATCAACGATCTCACTGTCCATACTACTTATTGAACATTACTAATTTCTGAACACTTTCCATTATATTGCGGTGGAGCAATAAACACTAAACTCTTTTGGTTCTACATTTACTCTTACACTTTTGGCGATTATTATAAGGATTGAAATGGTCATACATACGTTATAAATTTTTGGACTCCAACATTTACATTTATACTTACAAAACTCTATGAACTCACCAACTTTAATGTTGACACTTTTAAGCATGTTTTTCTCAGGTGAATTAGATGCTTGGCCTACTTGATATGCATTGGAGTCTGCTACATTCAAATGATCAAATCTCGTTGTATTGTTTTCAAGCTTTTCATTGTGATGCAATTATGGGACAAATGTTTTATATCAATTTCAAGAAAATCAACGAGATAACTTTTCAAACGACACATTTAGAGGTCGTTCTCTTGTATCTTGAGCTATTGTATTATGAAGTAACGCCCCCTGACATATTTCCGCTGCGACACATTTTTGGGGATGTTACAGCAGATGTTTCTCTAGTTGGTGCAGACTCTTCTTCTAGATCTCCATTAACAATAACATCCCATAGGTTATGGTCTGCGTGACAGATATATTGTCGCATTCTCATGCTCCAAATATCATATTCTTCCTTCCTGATGATAGGGATTTTCATTGCTGTAATAGTAGGTGGAGGAGTGTCTTGTTCTTCCATCTTACAATTGAGTTCTTATTCAGAGTTTTCACACAAGCTCTGATACCACTTGTTGGATCCCTTACTGAATGGATCTTTAACCTTTAGCTTGTAAAGGGTTTGTTACTCTAGATAAATCTAAAACAACAATGCTGAAACAATGACTAAACACTATTGATTATGCGGAATCTAATCAATAATGCTAATAAGAACAATAATAGGAAAACACAAGAGATCTTATCAAACTCACACTTTTATAATAACTTGAATCTGCCTAGGTTACAGATTACTAAGACTATGATTGCTAATCGACCTCTATTGATCCGTTTTTAACTATTTCTACTAACTATGCCTAGGGTTCCTTTTATAGACTAAGGAAACCCTAATGGGCTTTAAAACGCGTATAAAGATCATGCATATCCTTTCCTAAGATATCTCATGCATATCTCATAAACGGTACTAACTATTTTTATACTAACGGTACTAACTATCTGATCAGTACTAACATTTTGTACTGTCAGTACAAATTATAACTAGCAGTACTAACTAATATAACTAACAGTACTAAGTCAGGAATGCAAAATTTCCAACACAAACGCTCTTTCCAAGTTCAGTTCCTGACACTGAGCTTGTCTTATACCCTCTTCAGGATAAGTTGACTTTTGGAGATAAGAGCTTGGACTTATCTGCTTTCAAACTATCCCACCTATTCTTTAGTCTCTTGTCTTCAGAGTCTTCTAGTTGTTGGAGATCGTATCGGCTCAGTGAGTCTATTGCCATAACTCACTGAACCCATCACCTTCTTCTTTGTCTTAGGCTTTATTCACTAAGAACCGCCTCGCTGAATACTAGAGTCTTTCTTGTAGACTCAGGCTGAGCATCCTGAAGGTAACTCACTGAGTGATTATTCACTCAGTGACCTTGAATTGTTAAAGGATATTTACACTTAGGTTATTTTGTATTCAAATCCTAAGTGAAAGATCAGTGGGCAATGAAATTGGCCTAACAATCTCCCCCTATTTGGATATAAATATAGCCTAAGTGTTTATCAGTGTGAGTGAGTAAGTATAGCTTCTTCTCACACTGAGTCTAGAAATCAATTAAGGGATACTTATAACAAAAGTACTTCATTAATTCAATTACATGATCCTATCATCTATTACAAAAGATAATACAAAGATAATCATAGGAGTGCTTCATTCTACTTAGTCTGGGTGATCAGCAATCATCTTTCTTAGCTTCAGGGAGAATCTTGCATTTTCTTTAGTCTTAACCATTAAGGCCATCACCAGGTATGATACAAGAGATTCTACTTCAACCTTGTGGATATCGTCCCATCTTTGGAATGCCTGATCACCAAAAAGATCTATGAAGAAGATCCCATATTCAGGTTCTTCGATAACCATATGGTTGACAAAAGGAACTCCTTCAGGGAGGCTCCTATTACATTCTAGCCCAGGTACCTTAACTTCAGGTTCCAGTTCCATATGCTTCGTCTTTCTTCCTGAGGTTTAGGATAAGGCTTGTTCAGGGACTTGAGAAGGAAGAGCAGATTGAATTCTAAGTTCCTTAGGAATTTTCTTTAATCTTTCATATCTCTTTCTCAAGGATGTCATCAAGTCTTTGACTACGAAGTTCTTTTTCTTTTGTATGATTAGACCCAACTCATCTAATTCAATGATTCCAAAGTCTGAGAACTTGAATGGTTGGTGAACGTCAAAGTTTCTTTTATCATTGTTCCTGAATACAGATACTATAATAGGCTTGATGTTGGGATGGATTCTGACATCAGTGATAGGTTCAGGCCTGATTTTGTTTGTCATAGTCCACATGTATTCTTTAGCTCTCCTTTTGTTGAGATATGTCAGTCTTTTAACCTTTTTAGAGTGCTCTCTCTTGAGGACTTCATGCTCAGCATCCTAAGCCTTTTTGAACTTCTCGCCTGCTTTGGCACTTGCAATTTTTTTGGGTCAAGTCCAATCTTGTCAACCTCTTCTTGCACTACTTTAATTACTTCAGGCCTAGACATAGCAAGAAGTTTTGCTTCCTCAGTAGCTTTCTTCATTTTCTCCTCTTTATCCCAGTAATCTTGTTCTTATTCTGTGAGGTAGACAATTTTCCCATTAATCATGAATTCAACTCTAACCGGTTCATCAAGGTCAAGACGAATGATGGTTGATGCAGGCACCAGTCTCTTTGAGGGATCCTCATTTGACTCAGTTGCAATCCCTTTTCCTTTATCAATTCTTGGAGTTACATGAGAGCTTTCAGGATGAGAGATTACAGAGGTGATTGGTTGATCATGAGTTGGTTGGACTTCAGTGGGATGAATTGATGATATTGGAATTGCCATTGTTGTATCTTTAGCCTCCCCCTCTGTGTGAGAAGAAGGTTCTTCAGTAGCAGTGTGGGTAGCATTCTCCCCCTCAACATTTGTTGGAATGTGTGTGAGAGCAAGTGTTGGAGTGACACTGCCTGAGGGAGTTGAAGAGGGTTTACCTTTGAAAGCCTAATAAATCTCTACATCATAGATTTGATCTCCGAAGTGTCCTGCCTGAGAGAGGAGACTTCACTTTTAAGAGCAGTCTAGGAGATTTCAACTGCAGTCATTCTTGAGCCAAGATTCTAAGCCATATTGGTAGAAGACTTTGTCTAGGAAGCTGACGCTTCCTCTTTTTTGAGAGCATGAGCCTGAAGATCTTTCACCGTGGACAGAATTGCAGAGAAATTAAAGCCCTTTACTAAGAAAAGTACCTCAGTGATGTTGGAAGAGATTCTTGCGAAGGTCTCAGTGGCTTCATTTAATTTTTGGTTTGTAGCAGGGTCGTCTTTGACAGCATTATTTATGTCTTTGAGAAGCTGAGTGATGACATCCAGGCCTTTGTAGAGATCACTGATGGTTGTGCTGATTCTGTCAAGAGAGCTCATGGAGGCTTCCACAAGTTTGTCAGTCTGATCTCTATGAGGAATGTTCTCATCATAGTGTTGATCAATGGAGGCCTTGAGGTCAGCATAGGAGACTGCTGCTTCTTTATGCTGTTCTGATTGTTTCTCAGTGATTCTATTGAAAAGAACTCTAGACATCTTTCTAAGATACTTGATCAATTGCCTTTCAGTGAGAGGAAGAGTGTTGTTAAACTTTTTGAGGTCAGGACTAGATGAGTCAGAAGCAGATTCTTGAACATGACATGGCTCAGGTTGAGTTAGGTCTGGTGATGGAGTTCTAACTTTTGCATCCTGAGGGTCCTCATCCATGTCGTCCCTAACAGCAAGCACTTCCTCTTCATCGCTTTCTTTATCTAATTCATCATCAGAGAGCAGGAAGGCTTGAATATCAGCATAACTTTGGATTGTAGAGGTTCAGTATCCGGCTACCTCAATCTAGTGGACTGGGTTTCATCCACGTGGTACTTAGCACCAGTCCCTGAAGGATCAACAACATGATTGTGTATTGTGTTGGGAATTAAGGTTTTCTATAAAGTTTATACTGGTAGCTCAACTTAGTACTGCCAAGCTTAAAGAGTTTGTACTGCATAGATTATAACTACCAGTATTAACTGGTTAGTACTGCTAGAGCAAAAGTTAGTACTACTAGTACTAACTTAATACTGCTGAAAAGAAGTTAATACCGCTGAAGACTGAAGACTGAATGAAGATAAAGACGTATGAAGGGATATGCATGGATTAGTTTAAAGTATATATTCTATAAAGATAGGAAGATATGTATAAGATTATATATTTAGAAGATATGTTGATATCTTATAGAAGTTTAAAAAGATTTATAGTTATCTTGTAAAGGACTCCTTAGTATATAAAAGGAGATCCTAGGTAATGGTTTTAGATATCAGTTTTCCATAGAATTTATAGCTTCAAGGTTGTAAACCCTAACACTATCAAAGAGTGTTCGTATTAATATATTGAAGCTTATAGTTTTGATTATATCTTTCTGTGTGTCAAACATACTTTACTGTTTCACTGAGAATACTTCTTAGTGGTATAAACTAGATTCCACATAGTTCATATCATTCACTCAAAGTTTCATTCTTAGTATTTTTGGATTTATCCAAGGATACTAAACCTTACATCAAGCTAAGGAGTTAAAAATCTATTCATTGGGATCAACAAGTGGTATCAGAGCTTGTTGTAAAGCTTTGAATAAGAAGAAACAACCAATACATCCTAGATCTAATTCTCAAGTGATAAGATGGAGGCAGGAACTATAACAACCCTTAAATTTTCATCAATGTAAATATCCATCTATTAAGTTAGATGCAATGTACTATCTATCTATCTATTATATATGAACCACCTTTTTCAGGGAAATTTTTCTCTTTATTACATTACTTGTATTACCAATATCTCAATATGCAATGTAACTTGCATATCTAAAGTTAACAAGCTCACGCAACCTACCTATATCAATCCTCTCTTCATATATGTCAAGAAAATATCATACCATGTCAAGTTAATATCATAATATCATTATTACAAAGTACATTACTCATATAATGTACCATTCGCAACGTTATATCAAAACAGGCTTTAAACCGTTATCGTATACCTCTAAACCCTAATTCCATGAAAGGTTAATATCTAAAGTGAATACACAAGCTAATAAAGCATATGTACAAGTAATATAACATCTCATTTGAAATATAAACTCCCTCCAAGTCAAGTACAAGTTTTCAAAGCATAATGTACAAGTCATTAATGCACGATATCCAAAATAGCAGTTTTACCTCTATTTTCCTAAAAAATCTTGTACAATCTATCAAAGTACAAGTTATAAGCAAGTCATATACTTCATTTCCAATCTATATTCATTTTCATTTCATAAAATTTCAAGAAATCCAAGTTAGAAACCCTAACCCAAGCTAAATAGTAACCCGTGACCCGTTTATTGATTTTTATCCGTTTTAAACCTAAACCAACACTCAAATAAGTTGTAATAACTTAATTTACAACATTATCAATCATATTCTATCATCATTTCATCATTTCATTCCAATTATACATGAAATAAATCCAAGAAACCCTAAACATGCCCTAATTTAACCCGCGACATATTTTACTTGTTTTCGCCCATTTTAAAACCAAACCACCTATCAATTCTTGATTATAATCCTTAATACAAGTATTATGATCAGTAATCTATCATTCCTAACCAAGTACACACGAAATGCAAGCTTAAAAACCCTCATGAACCCTAACCGAACCCTACTTGGACCCGTACCCCTTTTTCCTTCATTTTTGACTCATTTTATAATCAACCATGTGATCAAGCACCTTGATGACTAACCTACTACATGTGCTAGCTGCTTACAAGCACCTCAATCTTCTCCTTGGTCACCAAGGCTCAAAAATATCCCCTTTTGTTCCTTGTTCTAGCCGTGGCACCACCAAGAGACAAACACATCACCATGCTAAGTTCTAGCTTATAATACTCATTCAATAGCTTCCCCACATCAGCTACTAGCTACTCCAAGTGTCCAAGATCAGATCACAAAGCTCCCTTAGCCTCCAAGGGATTTTCGAGTATAAATAGAGCTCAAAACCCTTCATTCTAACTCATCCCCCACTTCTTCTTTCTATAACCCATTATAGCAGCAATCCTTTGCTCAAGAAGTTATTAAGAGGTCCTATGAAGTCTCAAGATCAGAAGTGAAGCAAAAGAAATCCAAAAACAAATCCCCGGAGTCGTTATTCTAGGCGTAGGAAGCTAAAAGTCCCGATTTTGACCCATTTTCAAGCTATAAGCTCAAACCCAGGTTGTGTGACTTGGCTGTTTACTATCATTTCTGGCTATATCAACCTTCTCTGTTAAGATTGTGATACAGTCGTCAGCTTTCATTTTGGAATATTTATTACAACTACCTATCAGGTGAAGTTCATAACCTTGCCTTTACTTATTTACATGTTTTATAAACCCGCGAGGGGGATACATGCTTGCTACAAACTCTTTTACATACTCGTTTATCTTATAACAATGTGATTACTTTTCAAAGACTTAATGAGTTCATAACCTCACATACTTTATAATCCCGTGATACCTACTATAAACCATGAATGCAAGTGTTTTCTAAACTATATGCTATCCTGATATATTATTGCCTAAGTACATGAAAATGTCTCTTTGGGTAGTATCTCCCAATATTTCTTTAATATCTATTTGGGTAGTATCTCCCAATATTTCTTTAATGTCTCTTTGGGTAGTATCTCCCAATATCTCTTCAAATACCTCTTTGGGTAGTATCTCCCAATATTTCTTTAATGTCTCTTTGGGTAGTATCTCCCAATATCTCTTCAAATACCTCTTTGGGTAGTATCTCTCAATATCTCTTTAATATCTCTTTATGTGATTCATGAGTTTAGGGTGATAATATTGTTCTCCATGATAATACTGTTCTCTAGGATAATAATGTTCTCCATGACAATTATCCTTACAATACCAATATTTATTTTATGATAACTTGTATTCAACTATTACATTTCAAACCTATGAATTTCACTCAACCTTTGTGTTGACCCTTTTTATGCATACCGATTATGTTATAACCATTATATAATTCATCATCGATGTGCTTTTAAAAATCCTGTCCCGAATCTATATCGTACCACAATACTAAGGAGCTTCATATTAAGAGGTTTCATCTTGGTATTACGTTCTGACTGAGTTGTTGGGTTTACGATTTAAAGTGCCCTAGCTCCTCATCAAACGTTTATGAATGACTTTGAATTAGATGGCGGCGCATCGGTTTGATTCAATAATTCAATCCTTTCCAATTCAAAATCATATCAATATTAGAACTCTCTGAACAATAGTTCTAGAGTCAATCTTCTAAGACATGGAATATTTACTCAAGGTTACATGAGTGGTTGTTTTTTACTATCATTTGCTATTTCAACTTTTAAATGGAGATTGTGATAAAGTCCGTTTGCGGTCAGCTTTCATTTTGGAATATTTACATACAACTACTATATTAAGTGAGTTCATAGCTCACTTTTAATCTCTTAATGTTTTAATATAACGTGAGGCGAGAGGGATACTGCTATAAATTTATTTCCGAATACAAGTGTTTTTCCAAGTTATATGCTATCCTGATATACCATTACGACTAATGTCTAAGTTACTATATGCCAAAAGTCCCTCATTATCATGGACCATTAATCACTTTCGGGTGAACGCGAATATTGTGGATAGATCTATCGGGATTGACGAATCCTGTTTGTGTTAGCCGGATAGGTAACCAAACACACTATATTTGAATTTCATAGGTATATGGCAATTACCTACACCGAGGGCCATTATCTCATTTATTATATTATTATCAATTGGGTGTATATATACACCAGTCAGTTTGTGTGCCATGAGCTTAGACAATAACGCAATTATACCATAACATTATACATGCAATACCATTTTTCCATGATAATTGTATTCGTTGCAATTATTACAAATAACGGGTGTATAACAACGTAACCCAATATCACACTATAACGCATTACTATAACACTGCTTTTATAACAATTACTTATGATGACTTGTATGTGGTCCTGTTTACATTTTTAAACCTATGAATTTTTCCATCAACCTTTGATGTTTGGGACTTTTTAGCATGTTTATCTCAGGTAATTAAGCAACTTATGGCATGGAGTGGCATGGACTTGAAGATGGCTAAAACTTGTTATCATTCACATTATATGTAACTAGATTTTGGGACCTGCCTTTGTAAAACTCTGATTTTAAATGAATGATAACGTATCTTTTGAACAAAGTCTCTTTTGAGTCGTTTTCTATGATTATGACTGTTGTACTATGAAGTAATACCCCAGATTAGCTTCCATGTATATGTAAAAATAAGGGTGTTAAAAGATTGGTATCAGCGAATGGTTATAGAGAAAGGTCCAATAAACCTTAACTATAACCACATTACTTTTCTTTTCTAGCCATCAAAGTCCTCCGTGCCACTCACATTCCGGATTTTTTCCATGGGGTATGTAAAGATACATAATTATTATACTATATTATACCATAAATAACTTATGTTATTTACAACTGGGTTGTTAATAGAACGATGTCTTCTCCCAACCACTCTACTTCCGTTATTGAGGATACTTTTTTTTCCTCTACGAATATTCTTAACTATACTTCAGTTAATCGGATTAAATTTCTTCAGCTTCACCAGGAAAAGCATTTCTTTTAACTCCCCCCCCCCCCCCTTCGAAAAATATAGTAGACATAATCCCATTCTGTGATAAGCACCTTTCTACAAAATCCTGTTTAAAGGAACGTAGAAGCATTTTATGTAAGGAACACCTATTCCGCCACCAGATCTATTTACTCCACCAACTATTTTTTTGGACTCCATCTACGGTATTACCACCAACACTACTCTATCTGATCCTTGATATTTCTTTGTTTCCTGGGAAAGAATTTTTACACATATGAAGCATCTATTCCCCATCTTCTAACCTCATCTACGTTATCTAATTATATCGGAAATCAAACTGTTGATTGCGTATCACATCTTTCTCAGTTTATACTCTACCCACATTAGATATTTGAAAATAGGAAAAAGTTCTAGTAAGATACCATCTGATAATCATGAGAATCAAAATTGGAAGATACTTTGATTTACTTTGAAGAACTCTCTTTCTCCGCATTCGGAAAAATAGGAAGAGAAGATAAACTAGCTAAAGACTGAACTGTGATAGTCCGTTCTCAGATTTATCAAACTTCAAAGGAGTGCATATTAGGGCAAAGAGAATAAGATTGTTTTTGCTCACTACAAAATTTCCAATCTTGAACAAAGCATTGAGGAGAACCAAGCTCGTCACAAAACAAATCAGGAGGATCTTTAGGATGTCATCTACCGGCTCAAAATCAATAAACTAGTTATATCTTTATCCTAGCCACAGGATGTGTGGTATAAATAAAAACACTTGTCAAATCTTGACTTTATGTACTTGTAAGAAAGGCAAGTTATTTATGAATGCAATCCCGTTACGTACCTTATTTCCAGCTTATCTCTCTTTCATCATCATCTCCATCATTTGCATCATTATCTCTGTCTTCATCATTATGAATCATACCATAACCTCTAAGTTCTTAAAATTCAAAAATGAGCATTACTCTTTAAGCATTCTAAGCATCAAATTTTCTTTTAAGTATTACCTTTCAAAACTTGTGATGTCATTCTTACTACGTGTTGTCTTATGTTGATAGAATGCCTCCCAAAAGGACGACAACATCTGAAACACCAACCATAACTTTGGCTGCCATCTAGCAAAGAATTGCTCTAATGGATTGTTTGCCAAGCTCTAGGAAGCACAAGTTGTGCAAAATGGCAAGGGCTAGTAATCCCAACAGAACAAGGAACTACTGGAAATCTATAACAAAAGTGTCTGGAAACTATAAAGAGTTCATTAGTTGTCAACCTTTCTACTTCAATGGTACGGAAGGAGCAGTTGGCCTCATTCACTGGTTTGAGCGGACTGAATCGGTATTTTCTCATAGCAACTATGTCAAGGGAAATACAATAGTGACATTTGTTGCTACCTGGTACTTTAACCGATGATGCTCCTTCCTGATGGAATTCATACGTTAACCTATTGGATATAGATCAAGCCATCAAATCACTGGACCGAAATTGAAAAGGACTCTTAATCCAATAAAAGTATTGCCTCGAATGAAGTCAAGAAATGGAAGACGAATTTTACAACTTGGTCGTGAAAGGAAATGATCTTAAGACTTACATTTAGGAGATTCCAGGAATTAGCCTGTCGTTTTATGCCCAAACATGGTACCAAACATCGAGAAACTTATGGAAGTCTTCATCAGTGGATTACCCAGAAGTATTGAAGGAAATGTTACTGCCTTGAAGCTCAAAAACTTTGGGGAAGCATCCAACATAGCCAAGAGATTAATGGTTCAGATATAAGGCATGTTCTGTGAAAAGAAAACAATTGATCACAAATGAAAGCTTGAGGATAAAGGGAAACATCATCAACAACAACTATCAGAATAACTATAACAACAACAACCGTAACAATGATTACCACCAACAACAGAATAGAAGGCAAGAAACCTTCGGGACTTATGCTACCGCCAATGGAATTTTACTGGAATCGTTCCCATGTGGTGAAAGGTCTGCACCTGGCATTACTTAGGGACCCTGCACTATGTCAAGTGTTCAGACTTGCAATAGAGTAGGTCATTTCAGACCAAGAATTGCAGACGAAAACAAAAGACCAGCCGTATTTTCTCGTAGCAATTGTGCCAAGGAAAACAAAGTGACATTTGCTACTGGTACCCTAACCGATGATGCCCTATCCTGGTGGAATGCATACGCTCAACCTATTAGAATAGATCAATCCAATCAAATCACTTGGACCGAATTAAAAAGGCTCTTAACCAATAAGTATTGCCCTCGAACTGAAGTCAAGAAGATGGAAGACGAATTTTACAACTTGGTTGTAAAAGGAAATGATCATAAAACTTACATTAGGAGATTCTAGGAATTAGCCATCTTATGCCCAAACATGGTACCAAACACCGAAAAACTTATGGAAGTCTTCATCAGTGGATTACCCAGAAGTATTGAAGGAAATGTTACTGCCTCAAAGCCTCAAACTTTGGAGGAAGCCATCAACATAGCCCAGAGGTTAATGGATCAGTTAATAAGCATGATTCTGTGCAAGAAACCAATGATCATAAATTAAAGCTTGAGGATAAGAGAAACATCATTAACAACAACAACTATCAAAATAACTATAATAATAACAACCGTAACAATGATTACCACCAACAGCAGAACCAGAAGCAAGAAACCTTTAGGACTTATGCTGCCGCCAATAGATATACTGGGAATCGTCCCTTGTGTGAAAGATTCACCCTACATCACATAGGTCCTTGCACTGTCAAGTGTCGGACTTGCAACAAAGTAGGTCATCTGACCAAGAATTGCAGAAACAAAAGACCAACCATTAGAAACGATCTACAAACAGTATCCGTAACTTGTAATGCCTGTGGAAAGAAAGGACATTATGCAAATCAGTGCTCAAAAGCAAACAACAAGGCCATAGGAAAGCATACGAGCAAGTTTCGTTCGCTTTAGGATTTCTACTCTAGAAACAACTCTCGAAGATATTCAAGTTCATCACCAAAATTTTCTGAAACACACTTCATAAGTTTGAAAACCCCAAACATCAAGCTACAATCCTTGTTATTTGTTGCTTTTATCTAGAATCCTACTACAAGACATGTAGTATAAGTGTCAACTCTTTTAAAAGTTTCATATGTAAAGTTATCCATGAAATAATAAAGTGATAATTCCGTTACATCTTGTTATCTGGTGATATCAAAACTCGACATCATTTGTCAATTCCATTTCAACTCTGAATACTCTCCTCATACCTTTGAAACATAAATTATCATCCTCGACTATGTGGGCGTCAGTACAATTAATATCTCAATATTTTTCTTACCTTTCATATCATTTTCTTCATATTACCGTTTTGATATCATGTTTTTATGCTTAGGTAAGATGATTTATGACCATCTTATTGAAATGAATTAGGACTCTTCTTCATTTGAATAAGGAAATTATAAATCTTTGAACTATGAATTTATAAATTCTCAGTTACAAGGATTTGGACGCTTCTCTTTGTAACTGACAAATTATAAATAAGTAGGCTAAAGTATATAACATACGTACAAACAAGTTTCTTTCAATCCGTTTGTACAACTAATTCCTTTTCTTTGCTTAATCATTATTACCTTTATCATCTGTTCATTTCCAAATCTGTATCCCACATGATTAGCAACTCTATTACAAATTCATTCCTTGACATCTCTTTGGTATTTTGACTAAATCTCGGGACGAGATTTCTGTAAGAGGTGGAGACTATAACAACCCATAATTTTCATCAAATGCAAAATTAACCTATTTTACTATGATCACAATTGTACGGGGAAATTTTTCGCTTTATTACATTACTTGCATTACCAATATCTCAATATGCAATGTAACTTGCATAACTAAAGTAGACGAGCTCACGCAACCTACCTATGCCATCTATATTTAATTATATGTCAAGCAAACATCATAACATATCAATTCGATATCTTAATATCATTATTACAAAGTACATTACTCATATAATGTACCATTCGTAACGTTATATTAAAACGGGCTTTAAACCGTTATCGTATACCTCTAAACCCTAATTCCATGAAGGGTTAATATCTAAAGTGAATGTACAAACTACTAAAGCTCATGTATAAGTAATATAACATCTCATTTGAATAGATCTTCCCTCCAAAATAAGGTACAAGTCCTTTAAAGCATAATGTACAAGTCATTAATGCATGACATCCAAAATAACTGTTTCACCTTCGTTTTCCTAAACAATCTTGTACAATCTATCAAGTACAAGTTTCAAGCAAGTCATATACTTCATTTAAATTCCATAATCATCCTCATTTCATAAGATTTCATGAAATGAAACCTAGAAACCCTAACCCAAGCAAAATACTAAACCATGACCCGTTTCTCGATATTTATCCATCATAAACCTAAACCAACACTCAATTAAGTTGTAATAACTTAATTTACAACATTATCAATCATATTCTATCATCATTTCATCTCAATTATACACGAAATAAATCCAAGAAACCCTAAACGTGCCCTAATATGAACATTCGACCTGTTTACTTGTTTTCACCCATTTTAAACCTGAACTACCTATCAATTCTTGTTAGTAACTCTTAGACCATGTCTTATAAACCTTAATCTATCATTATAAGTCAAATGTACATGAAATCTAAGCATAAAAACTCAAACTGTGCCCTAACCCACTTCAAATGAACCCGTATACACTTTTCTTTCTTTTTGACCCATTTCAAGAGTTTATATTGCATCCAAGCACCTTGATGATACACCTCCTTCATACCTAAGCTACTTATAAGCACCTTAACTCATTACATGGCCTTAAAAAGCTCCACATCTCTTCCTTTTGCACCATATAAGCTGCGGTACCACAAGGACTCAAACAATACATCAAAGCTAGTTTCTAGACCTCAAGACTCATCATGTAGCTTCACCACATCACCCTCTAGCTGATCCATATGTCCTAACCAGATCTCTAAGCACCCTTGGCCTCCAAGGTGAAATTCGAGTATAAATAGGGGTGCATAACCCTTC
Source organism: Tanacetum coccineum (assembly GCA_026074375.1). NCBI lineage: Eukaryota > Viridiplantae > Streptophyta > Magnoliopsida > Asterales > Asteraceae > Tanacetum > Tanacetum coccineum. Next base: position 20,076 of record BQNB010083064.1, read on the forward strand.
ATTTCAACTCATCCCCCACATCTTCTTCTATAACCCATCATAGCAGCAATCCTTTGCTCAAGAAGTTCTTAAGAGGTCCTATTAAGTCTCAAGATCAGAAGTGAAGCAAAATAAATCAAGCCTTGAAGCCCCGGAGTCATTATTCTAGGCGTACAAAGCTAAAAGTCCCGATTTCGACCCATTTCCAAGCTATAAGCTCAAACCCACGTTCTGGATGTTCCACTTATACTCCTATACTCTTATAATGTTCATATGATCCTAAATAAACTCTTTTTAAAGTTTATAACTCAATTCATGCTCCGTTTCCATTTTGATCCAAAACCGTACACCCGAAACCCTAATTTAATGTTTTTCTTAAAACTAAATGTTATAATGGTTAAATGTTGTTATAATCTATCCTAACATGCTTAACTAATGTAATAAACCACTTAAATCAAGTCTTGAAGGAATTTGAATTAAAAACCCGCGCGTTTACGTTTTGAAATCCTAATTTAACCCGTTTTGCTTCCTAGCTTAACGAATCGTTAATTTGAACTTTCGTTACATTAAATATTCATATTTTAGCCTATATTAATAAGCTATAACCTGCAAATATCATTTAGAAACTTAAAATAAGCTTGCATGACATTTTAAACTTGTTTTGCAAAAGTATTCCATGCAAGGGGTATATATCGTAACTTTATGAAATTAATAATTAGAAGGACTGAATAAGTCATTTTATCAAAGTATAACTATAAGGGTCTATTATATCACTTTCCAAAGTGCAAGGTTTACTTTGTATATCTTTTAAACTTGAACAAAACTCGTAAAAAGTGCAAACTCCAAGGGTATATTTTGCCATTTCATTTCTCAATGTTCTAAATGTAACATTATGAGAAAATTATAAAAATGTATTCAAAACATTCAAAACATTACAAGACATAACTTTAATTAACGCTTGTCGTGCTTATCATTTCCAGATATTGATCAAAACGCTTAAAACCGATTATATCGTATCACAATACTAGGGAGCTTCATATTAAGAGGTTTCATCTTGGTATTACGTTCTGACTGAGTTGTTGGGTTTACGATTTAAAGTGCCCTAGCTCCTCAAACGTTTACTGAATGACTTCTGAATTATGATGGCCCGAACGGTGATACAATAATTCCAAACTTTCCAATCAAACTCATGACTCTTAGAACCAAAGTTCTAGAGTACAATCTTCCTAAGACTTGACATATTTACTCAGGTTGCGTGACGTGGCTATTTACTATCATTTTGCTATATCAACCTTCCCTGTTGAGATTGTGATAAGGTCGTCAGCTTTCATTTTGGAATATTTATTACAACTACCTATCAGGTGAAGTTCATAACCTCGCCTTTACTTATTTACATGTTTTATAAACCCGCGAGGGGGATACATGTTTGTTTACAAACTCTTTTACATACTCATTTATCTTATAACAATGTTATTACTTTTCAAAGACTTAGTGAGTTCATAGCCTCACTTTTTAATCTCTTTAATGTTTTCATAAACCCGTGAGGGGGATACATGCTATAAATTACGAATACAAGTGTGTTTTTTCTAGACTATATGCTAACCTGATATACCATTTCAATTAATGTCTAAGTTACTTATGCTAAAAGTCCCTCATTATCATGGACCATTAATCACTTATGGGTGAACGCGAATATTGTGGATAAATCTATCGGGATTGACGAATCCTTTTTGTGTTAGCCGGATAGGTAACCAAACACACTATATTTGAATTTCATACTTATATGACAATTACCTACACCGGGGGCCATTATCTCTCTCTCTCTCTCTATATATATATATATATATATAATAATATATAATAAATAAATATATAATATATATATATATATATATCAGACATCAGTTGAGTATATATATACACCAGTCAGTTTGTAGAGCCATGAGCATAGACGAAGGACAATAACGCAATAAAACATTTATTATATGCCAATAACCATTTCCCATGATAATTGTATTCGTTGAAATTATTACAAATAACAGGTGTATAACAACATAACCCAATATCACACTATAACGCATTACTATGACACTGCTTTTATTACTTATGATGACTTGTATTCAACTATTACATTTCAAACCTATGAATTTCACTCAACCATTGTGTTGACTTGTTATCATTCACATTGTATGTAACTAGATTTTGGGACCTGCCTTTGTAAAACTCTGATTTTAAATGAATGATAACGTATCTTTTGAACAACGTCTCTTTTGAGTCGTTTTCTATGATTATGATTGCTGTATCCATGAAGTAATACCCCAGATTAGCTTCCACTGCTATATGTAAAAATAGGGGTGTTACAGTAGCTTCCATTCATGAGCACTATTATAACCTTTTAACTCCAAATGCTTCAAATTCAAAAACTTTGGTAGAGGAGAATTACATAAGTGGCTTAGCAAATTATGGTATTGTATATAGTTTAGAAGAATAAAAAGAAGCATCATTCAGTGTGTGCTAACAAATCAAAATCTAAACTGGACAAAGAATAATGCACTACTCCCTAAGTTCTCAAGAAAAAAACATACATATATTGCTAATGAAAGGGGTTCAGCTTTACTTATTCCTTTTAAAAGTTCAACTAGCAGGTGTTCATCGTCTACCTCACATGATACTCTTGCCTCAACCAGAGATGACAAATCTTCAATTACATAGAGTGAGCACAGTGCGACATCCAAATTAAGGTATTCAAGATTAGGGACATTTAAGAAAACTTTGTTGATATTTGAAAGGGATTGCATGATTGTTAGTTTCAATCGCTTCAAATTCGGTATATTGATTTTGTAGTCTTCTTCATCTTCTCGTCGTCTTATTTCCAGAGATAAATGTTCAAGTATAGGGCAGCCATTGATGAACTTGAATACATTATCAGAAGTTTTGGAATCAAGAACGACGTCAAGGGTTTTCAGATTAGGAAGATTGACGGAAGATGGGCTTCTCAAAATACCCAACATAAATTAACAAGATCTAATTTAATTTTTGTGTGAGTCTTGCAAGTGAACCAGCTTAAAGGTAACTTAATGTCTCCTTCTCACTTTTATGTCAAGCTCACAAACATTTAACCTAATTGCTTTACTAATCCATAATGGCACAATTGAGTCTGGAGGAAATAATCCCCAGTACTGCAACCAAAAGATTTTAACATGTGATATTAAGCTATGCTTGAGTATGCGATCCACAAATTATGTAAGGTAAAGAAAACTTAAGCTAGGGTGAGTAGCACTAAAGTTAAAGTCAAGGTTATGGAGCAATGTCCAGTTGTTTCTCCATCTTTTGGAAAGAATGCTAGTTAGCACATCAAATTTTATAGGCATTAGAGATAGTATGTTTGATAGAAGCTCTTTAGGCAAGCTACTGAGACTATCTACTTCCTCACCAGTAGAACTCATATCCTGAAGATTTAAACACGAAAGATTCAGAATCATTTCAGGACTTATCATTGATATCAAATTTATTAGTTTATATAAAGTTCTTCATTCCAACTAAAAGTGTACGTTAATTCATATCATTTGCAAGAAAAAAATTATGCATTTATCTTCTTTCCAAAAAGCAATATAGACTTCAATGACAAAATCAAAGTGTAATGCTAAAAGAAATCATAAAAAATAAATTGATACTTAGGAGTATTTCTGGGATTGATTATTTTGTGTGCTTTTTGTTTGTGCTTATAGATTAGCACTTATAAACTCCTTAAATAAGTAGCCTGTCAAATCATAATTCCATCGGGTTAGTCTTGATGGCTTTCTCATGCCGTTCATCCACATCCCGAGCATAGGAGCGTGCAACAAACAAATAAAGAACCGTTAGAAGGAGTCCTCGAGGCTAGAGCCCCGGGGACCACCCTCCGACGATCAAGTCAGAACTCTTTTAAAGATAATACATATATAATGTGTGTGATATGAATGTAGGTAGGATATAAGTGGGAAAGGGTGCGCCCTCCGGCATGAAGGACCGGGGATGAAGGGTCCAGGATGAAGGAATACACCCTTCAGCTCAAGAGAAAAGGAAGAGAGAGAAAGTAGAGAGTGGTAGATGGTGAAGTGTGTTTAACCACTAAGGCTGGTTTTATTTATAGTGTCCTAGTTACTGTAGCTGACGTAATCATAGGGGACAAGATCCCTTAATATCGGGGAACATATCCCTTAAAGTCGGGGTAGTAGGTGCATATGCGCATGGCTATTACCTGGTGGTTAATGCGGTGTGCCTTCCATCCGATCATGCCTTCCATCCGGGCGTGCCTTCTATCTAGATGTTCCTTCTATCCGGTCGTAACCTCTATTCGGGCGTGCCTTCCATCTGGACGTCTTACAACTAACTTAGAGCAGCCTTCCTATTGGGCCATTAATCGGTGCTCCATTAGATGGATCGGGTCTGTCAGACCATATATGTCGACATGTCCCCCTAGTATAGTATTGTTGGCATATAGTCAATAATGATATACTTAAAGTTGTGTATATATAAACCATATGAAAGACTTAAGTATCCTTTAGTTGTACCATTCAGTACATGCCTCGTCGAATGAGGCCTATCATACCACATACGTTAACATGTCCCCCCAGTATAGTATTGTTGACCAACGGTTAATGATGCTATGTGTGACTTAAGGCCACATGAAGGACTTAAGTATCGACCTTCCTACCTGGATGTCATATCGGCATGTTTTTCATGTGGAGTTAATATTTTATGTTGCTTAACTCATGCTCTTCGCGTGTTTGGTTCCAATTCGTCATCCTACCTGCAATGAATTTTTTAGAACTGAGTATAAATTTTTACCTGTTGGGCGCATAGATTGACTATGCGGAGTCACATACTGATTTGTTTAGCCAGGAAAACGACCCTCCTGAGTGAGTATAATTATGCCTTCAGAGCTATGCACGCTGACTCGTCTCTTTTGGCTTATAACCTGTAGAGGTAAATAATGCCTTTGCGCGATGCACTTTAGCTCATCCCTAATGTATTCGGGGTAAAATAATGCCTTTGTGCGATGCACTTTGGCTCAAATAATGCCTTTATGCGATGCACTTTGGCTCAAATAATGCCTTTTTGCGATGTACTTTGGCTCATCCCTGATGTATTCATGGTAAAATAATGCCTTTGTGCGATGCACTTTGCCTCAAATAATGCATTTGTGCGATGCACTTTAGCTCATCCCTGATGTATTCGGGGTAAAATAATGCCTTTGTGTGATGCACTTTGGCTCAAATAATGCCTTTGTGCGATGCACTTTGGCTCATCCTTGATGTATTCGGGGTAAAATAATGCCTTTGTGTGATACACTTTGGCTCATCCCTTTTGGCTTATATCCTGTAGAGGTAAAATGTAGTGTGACCATTATGCTTTGATCTCCATTGAATTATCATCCCATATAGTTAGTCCTGCACAATAAATCATGAAAGATTTTTTGCTTTCTCCCGTTCGATACGACAAATATAATATATCACATGTATCAATACAAGATCGGATCGCAACAACCTGCGACACAACCAATGGAGGTATCCCACCATTATAGTTCCCCCAGTTCAACGGTGCTATATCTTAACAGTATTGTTGAACTCAGATAAAACAAAAATATTTTATATCACAAGGTCAACTAGTAATAACGACATTATTCATGTTTGTTAAATTTCGAACATGTAGTTTTTACTAATGGGGGGCGATATTGCCGATAGATATCGATATAGTATCCATATTGTTTTATGCGAGTTAGAATAGCATAGTGAGTTCTTTATTCTTATTTTTTTTATAAATGTTCATACCACAATATAAATGAGTCTCAACATACACTATTATATTTTGATAACCACACAACTATTTATAGAATGACAAGCATATTACAACTAATAGCTTTAGCTATCTCAATAAATTTTTGAATGGTTCCCGCCGACAGTTTATATCATAATATTAGAAAAGTTCATATTAATGAAACTACGTTTTACTTTTATATATAATTTTTAAATGCATTTTATATATGTTTAAACATTGTTTAAACATTTTTATATTTTGGGTCGACATTGTCGACCCAAACTTGTTTTATTTATAATATTTTCTTTTTTCGATATGGCGGGATCATGAAAAATTTTGGCGCAAATTTAGGGTCGACAATATCTTAAGGTTTTGGGTCGACATTGTCGACCCTAAACTTTAATAAAGTTACTTGATATTAAAATTATTTTATATATAATTTTAAATTCATTTATATAATTTTAAATTCATTTTTTATATTAGAAAAGGGATAAAGTAATTTTTAAAACTTAGGGTCGACATTATCGACCCTAAATGTCGACCCAAAACTAATTTGTTGACTAGCCACATTTGGTTGAAAAAAGTGGGTCCCCTGCCAATATTAGGGTCGACATTGTCGACCCTAATTTTTGGCCGACCCCAAACCCACATTTTGTTGTAGTGTTTTAGAGCTCTAACCAGAGGGAGTCATACCGAAGGATAAAAAATTAGAGGTCGAAAAGTCAGAGCACAAGAATCAGGCTTGGTTGTGGGACCATATGTTGGAGTTGCAAGCGAAAAGTGTGGATTTTTTAAACAGCCAAAACTTTAGTGCACATAACGTCATCCTGGACACCACCCCTCTTATCTAATATTCAAAATTAAAGCTTAAAACATTGATCAATGATCAGAGACGATGAACGGATACATCACTGGACTAAGTAACAGAGGTCCTCGTCGACTCAATGCCGGAAGGGTGCGACACCATCGGGTTTGGAAGCCCATTGGGACATGGTTAGCAACCGGAGTTCGTAGTGTCATCCTGATGATCGGTGCTCAATACATGCATGAAGTTAGTAAACGGAGTGGAATATATGGAGCCGAAAGTTAGATGGTGCTCTGGTAGTAAAAAGAAAAGTTATAGACGGAGATAAGAGAAATATGAAATTCGAGTATCTATAAAACAATAGCAGCGGTTCGCGATAGCATAAAGACATTATTACCCTTTGCATGTTGTTGTTAGTTCATTCTTCAGGAGATTGGACCTCAACCATTTCATGGGCCTTTTGGAACTCAAAAGCCCACTGTCAATTCCGAGTTTACGTGTGCACAATGTGGTTGGCTTTTTATGAGATTGTTTTACTAGTATTCCAACCAACATCAAATACAAAGTTGATTCTCTTTTACACGAATGTTTGGTTGATACAATTTTGAAATCTGAAAACATGTAAACAATATTTTACTGAAGCAGTTACTGATATTAAATAAGACAATATAAGCATGGAAAATAAGTGACATTGTGAACAATGAATAAAGGAAAAGCAGACAACGAATTTATTGGTTGATTCCATCGGCTGAAAGCCAGTATACAATTATGTGGCCCTGATGGTATAAACAGTCTGAACCACGGTAAGAGAAAACAGAATGATTGCAGCAACTAGTGCAATAGCACTCCATGGATTATTGAAATATGTGCGTCTCAACCATTCAATATTCTTGGGCCAATAACCATTGTAGTACTTATCCATTTGTTTGAACTCTTCGTGGTAATAGAAATCTGTAACAAACATGTTTTTGCATATCTTGTTGAATCATATCTGCATCCTCATTGGGTTGAGTACGAGCATGTTGATCAAGGACTTTGTGATTCGACCAGTTTAGCATAATATGTAAAAAGTAATACGATCTTTAGGGAACGATATGCTCGTAGCAATTAAGTGTCCTTAAAATTAGCACAGTGTCATCATGAATAACCAAGGTTGGTCATTAGAAGAGTCAGGCTTACTCCAAAACCCGGTAAATATGCAAAAGAATGATTAGTGAAAAAGTGAGGCCTTAAAGTTCATTCCAGATCATCATACTACTATCGAGTTGGAATGCGGCGTGTGTATCAGGATCCCTTCTTAACTACAAGCTTTGATATCAGAGCGCGTATAGGATTCAATGACTTGACAGCTACAAGCTTTGATTTCAGAGCGTGTATAGGATTCGATGACTTGGCTGCTACAAGCTTTGATTCCCCAGCGTGAGGCTTCAATGACTTGGCACCTACAAGCTGGTAGCGTTTGTGCAGATAGCCAAGAAGATGATCATGAGTTAAATCTGTGTCAAAATGAATTCTGGTTGAAAATTTTGGCAACTGAGTATTGAAGAGATTAATGTAGTGTGCCAAATATTGCTCGAGAAGGCTGGGAAGACTGGAAAACGCTTTCCGCAGGGTGCAGTCAAACAAAGCTTGAAGAACAAAGAAAGGGATTTGGTTTTCTAGCAAAATCAAATCCATGGCAATATGACTGTTTTGCATCTTATTTGGCAAATCCGAATGTTGGTGTTTATGCTTGAAACAGAATTCAAGTATGAAACAACCATCCATAACCATCATCGTGGCAACCTCATCGTCACTATACTTCTTCTTCATACCAGCATAAGATTCTCTGATTTGGGGTATTAAAGTGTTTACCTTTAGCAGACATGCTTCTAATGTTTGCTGTGGCGTGGAAATATTACAATTATTGAAACGACTTAATAGGTCATCAAGATAACACTCTTTCATCCATTCAAATTCTTTCAACTTCGGATCTTCTTTATGTAAAGGTCCTATAGAGACCAGCTGAGGGTTGAATGAACTTTCGCAAATAGTTGGTGCAGGTTGGTTGTTACGATCTCCTCCTTTTTTTGCACAACCAAGAAGAAAGCCTTTAGGGTCAAAGATCTGAGTAGTAGTGGATGCTTCAGCTGAATTAGATAGATTTCCTGTAGTCAATGATCGGAGTAGTAGCGGTTGTTTGTTGTTGATGTTGCTCATTGTGTGTGTGTTTTTAGTGTGTGTGAGTGTGAGATGAGGCCAGGTTGAGTTCAAGTAAAACTATCTCTCATTATAGTACGTAAAAATGATCACAGGACACCATAAAAGCTTGCCATGTGCCCAACCGTATGATGGTGACATCCGAATTTTAATGGTGGTCAACATTTTTCTTGACAAGTTTTTGAACGGTAGCCTGAAAAAATTAAATGCATTAAAAACCTGACGTTGGCAATATGACGTTGGCAACATGTCGTGGCAATAATGTTCTATGTTGTAAATTGCAA
>BQNB010083065.1:0-29140 GCA_026074375.1 Tanacetum coccineum
GTCCCTAAAAGAAACTAATTTTCCTACCATTATGTGCAGGCAATCCACAACAAGTTTTGAATGATAAAGGAGTGATTGACAGTGGATGCTCTAGGCACATGACAAGAAACATATCCTATCTTACAGATTATAAAGAAATTGATGGAGGATTTGTTACCTTTGGAGGAAATTCCAAAGGAGGGAAATTACTGGGAAAGGTAAAACTAGAATGGAGACAGTACCTGGCAAAGATTACATACTGCTGCCATTATGGACTTAAGATCCACCATTCTCTTCTAGTTCAAAGGATTCTCCTAATGCTAGATTCAAACCATCAGGGGAGGAGGAAAAGAATGATGCTGAAGATCTAGGGAATGAAGATAGTGAGGTTCCAAGTACAGAGGAGCCAAGAGTTAATTAAAAAAAGGATGCTAGTGTTAATAGCACTAACACTATTAATATTGTTAGTCCAACTGTTAATACTGCTGGCATAGAGGATAATGTTGTTGACGAAAATATAGTCTATGGATGTGATGATGATCCAAATATGCCTAAATTGGAAGAAATTGTCTATTCATATGATGATTAAGATGTTGGTGCAGAGGCTGACATAAAAAATTTAGATACACATATCCCTATCAGTCCTATTCCAACTACCAGAATTCACAAGGATCATCCAGTTGAACAAATCATTAGAGACATATATTCAGCACCTCAAACCAGAAGGATGACAAAGAGTGTGACTGAACATGTTATGTTTAGTTCAGTACAACAGAGGACCAACCATAAAGACTTTCAGAATTGTCTGTTTGCATGTTTCTTATCACAAGAAGAGCCCAATAAGGTAATCCAAGCATTAAAAGATCCAAGCTGGATAGAAGCTATGCAAAAGGAGCTTCTGCAGTTCAAGTTACAACAGGTTTGGACCTTGATGAATTTACCTAATGGCAAAAGGGCCATTGGTACTAAATGGGTGTACAAAAACAAGAAAGGTAAAAGAGGTATTGTGATTAAGAATAAAGCAAGATTGGTTACACAAGGATACACACAAGAAGAAGGAATATACTATGATGAGGTTTTTTTCTCCAGTTGCCAGAATTGAAGCAATCAGGTTATTCTTAGCCTATGCCTCATTTAAAGACTTTGTGGTGTATCAGATGGATGTCAAGAGTGCTTTTCTATATGGAAAGATTGAAGAAGACGTCTATGTTTGTCAACCACCAAGATTTGAAGATTCAGACTTCCATGACAGAGTTTATAAGGTAGAAAAGGCTCTCTATGGTTTGCATCAAGCTCCTAGAGCTTGGTATGAAACCTTGTCAACTTATTTGTTGGACAATGGGTTTTAGAGAAGAAAGATAGACAAGACTTTATTTATCAGAAGAGACAAAGGTGATATTATGTTAGTTCAAATGTATGTAGATTATATCATTTTTGGCTCTACAAAGAAGGCATTAGGTACTAAATTTGAGAAGATGATGCATAAGAAGTTTCAAATGATCTCTATGGGTGAACTCACATTCTTCCTAGGACTGCAAGTAAAGCAGAAGAAGACAAGTATGTGACTGAGATTTTGAAGAAATTTGGCCTTAGTGATGTCAAAACAGCAAGCACACCTATGAAAACTCAAAAGGCTTTACTCAAAGATGCAGATGGTGAAGATGTAGATGAACATTTATATAGATCAATGATTGGTTCATTGATGTATCTAACTTCTTCAAGGCCTTATATTATGTTTGCAGTATGTGCTTGTGCAAGATTCTAAGTCAATCCTAAAAGTTCACATCTTCATGCTGTGAAAAGGATCTTTAGATACTTAAATGGTCAACCTAAATTGGGCCTTTGGTATCCCAAGAATTCACCTTTTGATTTGGTGGCATATACTGATAGTGACTATGTAGGAGCAAGTTTAGATAGGAAATCCACAACAGGAGGTTGTCAGTTCCTAGGGTGCAGGTTGATTTCATGGCAATGTAAGAAGCAGACTATGGTTGCTAATTCTACAACTGAAGCTGAGTATATAGCTGCTTCTAATTGCTGTGGATAGGTGATTTGGATCCTAAATCAGTTGTTGGATTATGGATATAACTTTATGCAGACTAAGATTCATATTGATAATGAGAGAACTATTTGCACAGTGAAGAACCCCGTTTTTCACTCAAAGACAAAACACATTGAGATTAGGCATCACTTCATCAGAGATTCTAATGAGAAGAAGCTTATTCAGATGATAAAGATTCACACAGATCAGAATGTTACAGATTTGCTCACAAAAGCATTTGATGTTAGCAGATTTCAATATCTGATTACTAGTATTGGAATGCTTAACCTCTAAAGTATTAATTGAGGGGGGGTTAATTATGTTCATATGCAGCGGATTAGACAAAAAATGATGATTTAAATGGGATGAAAAAGCTACTAATGATGAAAATCAAGTTCGTGATGTTGGGCTAACTTTCTACTGGTAAGTATAATTAGTGTTGCTAGTTATACTTAATACTGCTATGTTAATGCTGTTAGTTACACTTACTACTATTTGTTATAATTAATATTGTGAGTATTGAGAGAAATTGGTAAGAATGAAAAACAGAAAGAGAGATGTGTGAAACAAAAACAGACAGAGTGACTTTGTGAGCTAAAATAAATAAGAGAAATTAGTGAGCATAAAAACAGAAAGAGAGATGTGTGAAACAAAAACAGACAGAGTGACTTTGTGAGCTAGAAGAAATGAGAGAAATTGGTGAGCATAAAAACAGAAAGAGAGTTGTATGATATAAAAAAAGATAGAGTGAATTGGTGAGAAAAGAATTAAGAGATATAGTGAGAATAAAAACAGAAAGAGAGCTTATAAGAATCAAAATTGATTATGGAAATGCTTTTTGGAACGAAAGTGGAGTTAATGCTGGTTACTCAAAGTTAATGCTGCTAGGCATACACTTACTACTGCCAATGTTAGTTAATGGTGTTAGGCATAAACTTACTACTACTGGTTAAGTTAATACTGCCAGGCATAACTTACTACTGTTAGGTTACTATTGTTGGGTCAGTTAATGTTGTTAGGCTTAACTTAGTACTGCTAGTTCAAGTTAATGTTGTTGAGGGGGATTTCATAAATATAAAGTGATTGATCAATATCAATATAAAGATAGTTAAGATTACTTATTGTTGCTTGTTTTGGAATGAATGTTTAATCGTGCCTCCTAGAATGTTGAGACTGCGTCAGCCATCCTTTTTTCAACCTTTTCGATCTTTGATTCATTTTCGCCTATTTTTGCTTCTTTTTGTTTCACCAAAGCAAGTATTTCGTGCAGCTCGAATGCCAATCAATGGGTTATTTATACATGGTATAAGCACTTTTAAGTGCAAAAGGAATTAAATTGCAAAGAAAATAAAGGGATTTAAAAACATTTTAGGTATATTAAGTAACACTACATTAATGTTAATAAATCCATGCAATAATATCTATGATTTAAACCAAGTTAATCACCATTACTCACCTAGAACTAAAATTACACAGCCTTAATGAATTTTTATAAATGACTTGAATCATTAAGACTCCCTATTTATTATGGGGACTGAATATTGTTAGGATTAAAAGAATTTTTAAAGCCGTTTGGAAGTTACTGCTACTAAGGCTAGAGTTACTGCTACTAAGCATAACTTAGTGATATTAGTGATATTAGTGAAAAATGTGATAAATAGTTAGTACTGCCAGTTACTACTGCTAGTATATATTACTACTGCTAATGGAAGTTAAGACTGCTCAGAGACTTAGTATAAATACTACTAAGTAGTTAATACTGCTAGTATAAAAGTTACTACTGTTAGTGTAACTTAGTACTGCTAGTATATGTTAGTACTGCTTGAGTAAAGTTACAACTAAAATGAAATTTCTCCATCAAATATTCATTTTCTATTAACTTAACCCTTAAACCTAATTATTTAATAATAACATAACAATACGTACTAACGTAATAATGCTTACACATGTTTATCACGAAAATGCTCAAATCTCAATAATTCATTTCCCCGTCACTCAAAAATGTGAACGAAATGAACTCAACAAACTTCACATCATCCAATCTCATTGAGATGGATCACAATCAATAGTTGATTTACAATTCCACTAATAATTATATAATCACATATGAACAAAATTCATAACCAAACTCATAGAATAGATAATTAGGTCAACGCTATGGTTTGACCATCCTGCTCAAGCCATGGTTGTCACAAGTGATGTCAAGACAGCAAGCACACCCATGGAAACCCATAAGCCTTTGCTCAAAGATGCATATGGTGAAGATGTAGATGAACACTTATATAGATCCATGATTGGATCATTGATGTATCTAACTTATTCAAGGCCTGATATTATGTTTGCAGTATGTGATTGTGCAAGATTCCAAGTCAATCCTAAAAGTTCACATCTTCATGGTGTGAAAAGGATCTTTATATACTTAAAAGGTCAACCTAAATTAGGCCTTTGGTATCCCAATGATTCACCTTTTGATTTGGTGGCATATATTGACAGTGACTATGCAGAAGCAAGTTTAGATAGGAAATCCACAATAGGAGATTGTCAGTTCCTAGGGTGTAGGTTGATTTCATGGCAATGCAAGAAGCAGACTGTGGTTGCTAATTCTACAACCGAAGCTGAGTATATAGCTGCTTTAATTTGCTGTGGACGGGTACTTTGGATTCAAAATCAATTGCTGGATTATGGATATAACTTTATGTAGACTAAGATTCATATTGATAATGAGAGTACTATTTGCATAGTGAAGAACCCTATTTTTCACTCAAAGACAAAGCACATTGAGATTAGGCATCACTTTATCAGAGATTCCAATAAGAAGAAGCTTATTTAAATGATAAAGATTCACACAGATCAGAATGTTGCAGATTTGCTCACAAAAGTATTTGATGTTAGCAGATTTGAATATCTGATTTCAACTAGTGGAATGCTTAACCTCTGAAGTATTGATTAAGGGAAGGCTAATTATGTTCATATGCAGCGGATTATACACAAATGATGATTGAAAAGGAATGCAAAAGCTGCTAAGGATGGAAATTTGAGTTAGTGCTGGTAACTTCAAGTTTCGATTATTAAGTATAATTAGTGCTGCTAGTTATACTTAATACTGCTAAGTTAATACTGTTAGTTATACTTAATACTGTTGAGTATAATTAATATTGTGAGCAAAAAAAATTGAGAGAAATCAAAAACAGACAAAGAGAATTATGAGTAAAAAGAAATGAGAGAAATGAAAAACAGAAAGAGAGATATGTGAAACAAAAATAGAAAGAGCGACTTTGTGAGCTAAAAGAATTAAGAGATATAGTGAGAATGAAAAACAGAAAGAGAGTTGTGAGATATAAAAACAGATAGAGTGAATTGGTGAGAAAAAGAATTGAGAGATATAGTGAGAATAAAAACAGAAAGAGAGCTTGTGAGAATCAAAATTGATGATGGAAATGCTTTTTGGAATGAAATTGGAGTTAATGCTGGTGACTCAAAGTTAATGCTGTTAGGCATACACTTACTACTGCCAGTGTTAGTTAATGCTGTTAGGCATAAACTTACTACTGCTGGTTAAGTTAATACTGCCAGGCATAACTTAATACTGATGGGTCAGTTAATGCTGTTAGGCTTAACTTAGTACTGCTAGTTCGAGTTAATGTTGTTGAGGGTGATTTCATAAATACTTCAATTGAGGGTTTCTTTTAATCACTTAATCGTTTTCCATCTTTGTTATACCCTCTAATTATAAACCATAACTGAATTTTATTGTTAATCATCAAAACCCAACATCAATGGTTGCTCTAAAGTTCGCTGAAACACATAATTTAGTCGCATTTTTAGAGAAACCCAAAGAAAGTGATGGGTTTGCGCAAATTGTTGATTTTCTGAATGCACATCCCATCAATTATGCTTTAACTGTCAATCCCACAATCTATACTTCATGTATTGAGCAGTTCTTGGCTACTGCCAAGGCGAAAACTATTAATGGAGAGGTCCAGTTACAAGCCCTAGTGGATGGGAAGAAGTGATACTCACTGAGACAAGTGTGAGGAAGGAAAGGTTCTTTTTAAAATTTGAAAAGATGCTGAAGGAATTGAATGTCTACCCAATGCTGATATTTTTGAGCAACTTGCTTTAATGGGGTATGAAAAACCTTCTTAGAAACTTACATTCTATAAAGCTTTCTTTTCTCTTCAATGGAAGTTTTTTATTCATACTATTCTGCAATGCCTAAGTGCTAAGACTACTGCATGGAACGAATTTAGTAGCACTATGGTCTCTGCAATAATATGCTTAGCCACCAACAAGAAATTTAACTTTTCTAAGTATATCTTTGAAAGTATGGTAAAGAATGTGGATAGTAGTGTTAAATTTTAATGTATCCAAGATTTGTTCTTCTTGGATAAACAAGTTGGTGATATGTCTACTCACAATAGGACTTATGATGCACCCTGTCACACTAAGAATATTTTTGCAAATATGAAGAGAGAAGGAAAAGGTTTTTTTGGGAAAGTCACCCCTTTATTTCAAATTATGATGGTTCAAGCTCAAAAGGAGGGTGAAGGCTTAGTAATGCCTATTTATCCTCAAAACACACCCACTATTTCTCAACCATCTACATCACAGCCTCAGAAGAAACAACCAAAGAGGAAACAGAGGAAAGACACTGAGGTTCCTCAACCCAGTAGTTCTACAGAGCCTATCACCGATGAGGCTGCCAATGAGGAGCATGTACCTACACATTCCAATGATCCACTTCTTAGTGGTGAAGATAGACTGAAACTAAATGAATTGATGGAACTTTGTACCAACTTGTCACAAAGAGTTCTTAATTTGGAGACAACAAAGACTGCTCAAGCAATGAAGATTGCTAGTTTAAAGAAGAAAGTCAAGCAGTTGCAAAAGAAAAGAAGAAAGTCAAGCAGTTGCAAAAGAAAAGAAGGTCCAGAACTCCTGTGCTAAAAAGGTTAAGGAAGGTTGGTTCAACTAGAAGGGTAGAATCCTATGATGAAGTTATTTTGGGTGCTCAGGAGGATGCATCCGAACAGGGGAGGAAAATTACTAATCTTGATGTTGATGCAGAGGTTACTTTGGTTGATGAGACTCAGGGGAGGAATGATGATAACCTAATGTTTGATACAGGTGTTTTAGATGAGCATGAAGTTAAGGTTGAAAGGGTAGTTAGTATTTCTGAAGTTACTACTGCTAGTGCTACAACAACAACTGTTGATGAATTGACTCTAGCTCAGACCTTAATAGAAATCAAAGCAGCTAAACCCAAGCTGTTCAACTTGTGCTACATCAACTCTACTGCTGTTAAAGACCCAAGGGCTAGAGGGTTGTAGTTTAAGGCAGTGAATTTACAACAACAACATCACCTTCACAACCATCACAACTTCCACATGCTAAAGACAAAGGCAAGGCAAAAATGATTGAACCTGAGAAGCCTTTGAAAAGAAAAGATCAAATTATGATTGATGATGAAATTGCTCTAAATATTCAAGCTTAATTACAAACTAAATTAGAAGAAAAAGAGAGGCTTGCAAGACAAAAGGAAGAAGACGCTAACATAGCTTTAATTAAATCATGAGATAACACACAAGCTATGATAGATGCAGATTATGAGCTAGCTGCAAGATTACAATTACAAGAGCAAGAAGAGTTAACTACTAAAGAAAAGTAAAAATTGTTTGTAGAGCTCATGGATAAAAGAAAGAAGCATTTTGCAAGACCTAGAGGAGAAGAGCAGAGAACAAAACCACCAACTAAGGCTCAAAAGAGAAATACAATGTCTACTTATCTAAAAAAACATGGCTGGATACAAGCATAATCAATTGAAGACCAAAAGCGTTAAGGATATTCAAATGTTATTTGATAAAGCCATGACAAGGGTAAACACATTTGTAGACATGGATATAGAGTTGGTGAAAGGCAGTGAGACAAGAACAAAAGGAAATTATAAAAGAGTAGGAGAAGAACTTGAATCTGAAAATTTAAAGAAGCAGAAGTTAGCTGAGAATGTAGAAGCTAAAGTGGATGATGATCAAGAAGAAGCAAAGATAAAAAAGAATATGGAGATAGTTCCTGATGAAGAGGTAACAATTGATGCTATACCTCTAGCCACTAAGCCTCTAATCATTGTTGACTGGAAAATCATCAAAGAATGAAATATTGTTGTCCCTCCTACAAGTGTTGAAGAGAAAGCACAAAAAGGCATAATTGAAGGCAAGAAGCACTTTGTTGATGGCCTTACCTAATGAGCATCAATTAAAGTTCAACTCCTACAAGGATTCTAAGACACTGGTGCAGGTAATTGAGAATAGATTTGGAGGTAATGCTGCTACAAAGAAAACTCAGAAAAATCTTATGAAACAGCAATATGAAAACTTTGCTGCATCCAGGACATAAGTGATTGAGCAAACCTATGAAAGGCTTCAAAATCTAGTTAGTCAACTAGAGATGCATGGTGAAGTTATTTCTCAAGAAGACATCAATCAGAAGTTCTTGAGAAGTCTGTCACAAGAATGGACTATGCATACTATTATGTGGAGGAACAAACCAGAATTTGAGACATTGAGTTTGGATGACCTCTTCAATAACTTAAAGGCTTATGAATCAGATGTCAAGGGGACATCTAGCTTAACCACAAACTCACATATTGTAGCCTTTTTGTCCTTTAGCAGCACTAACATTGCAACTAGAGCAGTTAATACTGCTCAGGGTGTTAATACTGCTAGCACTCAGGGTGCTGTTGATAGCTTAACAACTGTTGAAAATTTGAGTGATGTTGTAATTTATTCCTTCTTTGCTAGCCAACCAAATATTCTACAGATTGATAATGAAGATCTACAAAAAATCCATCATAATGATCTAGAAGAGATGGATTTGAGGTGGAACATTGCTATGCTAACTATGAGGGCAAAAAGATTCCTAAAGAATACTAGAAGGAAGCTGGATATGGCCAACAAAGAAAGAATTAGGTTTGACAAGTCTAAGGTGGAGTGTTTTAACTGCCACAAGAGAGGACACTTTGCAAGGGAATGCAGGGCATCCAGGAATCAAGACAACAGAAAGAAGGAGCCTACAAGAAGACTGCCAGTTGAAGAAACTACTTCAAATGCCTTAGTATCTTAGTGTGATGGCTTTGGCTATGATTGGAGTGACCAAGCAGAAGAAGGTCCAACCAATTTTGCTCTTATGGCTTATTCTTCAATAAGTTTAACTTCTTCTACATACTATGAGGTATCTAATGACTCAAATTATTGTTTATCTTATTTAGAATGTGTAAAAGATCTAAAGGAACAAAATGAACAATTAGTTAAAGACTTAAGAACAACTAGGATAAGTGATGTCTCTTATAAAACTGGTTTAGAATCTATAGAAGCTAGATTGTTAGTCTTTAAGAAAAATGAGTCTGTGTATGAGGAAGATATAAAACTCTCAAAACATGAAATCTATTTAAGAGATTTAGATATTAAAGAGGTTAAAAGGAAGTTAGATTTGGCTATAAAAGAAAAAGATGAGGTTTAACTTACATTATAAAATTTTGAAAATTCATCAAAAAAACTGAAGTAAACTTCTAGACAGTCTAAGTGTAAAACAGGATTAGGGTATAATGCTGTCCCACCTCCTTATACTGGGAATTTTATGCCACTAAAATCTGATTTAGTTTATCATAGTCTAGATGATTTTGTTGATATGAATGAGTCTGTTAGTGAGTCTGTAGTTAAAAAGCCTACTATTGAGACTAATGAACCTAAGACTGTTAGGAAAGAAAATGGAGCCCTAATTATTAAAGATTGGGTATCTAACAGTGATGAAGAAAATGTGCCTAAGGTTAAAATAGTGAATGTTATAAATAGAACCTAGTTTTGCTAAGAAAAAATACTTTGATTAAGTCTATAGCAAGTAAGAATCCCTAGGAAAACATCAGTTTGATAAAAATGGCAAAACACACTAGTCCTAGAGGAAACAATAAAACTGAACAACAAGATGGTCTAAAAATTAGGGAGTAATTTTGGAGAAGTCAACAAAGCTTTGTCATGTGTGTGTTAGGTTTTTGATCATTTTGAAGAATGAATTGCATAACGGTATAATAATGAAGCTTTGCAAAACCAGTTTATAACAATGGTTCAAAGGGTTGAACAAAACAAATTGTATCTAAATTAACTTACCCCAGTCCAAAAAGGAACATGCTTCCAAGAACAGTTTTATCTAGGTCTGGCCCAATTACAGTTAATACTGTTAGACTAGTTAATACTGTTCAACCAAGAACAGCAGTGAATAATGCCGACTCATAAAATGTTATTATAAAATGCATATTCAACTGCAAGAAGGCCTTTTAACAAAATAACTGCGGCTAATAATAGTAATTTCACTAAAAAGGTTAATACTGTTAAGGAAACAAGGGTTAATACTGCTAGGCCAAAAGCAGTTATTAGTGTTGTTAAGGGAAACAAGAGAAATGTTGTTAAGGCCTCAGCATGTTGGGTTTGAAGACCAAAGCACAAAGTTTTAGACCATGTCTCCAGAAACAATGGTGCATCAATGTCCTTTAAAAGATTTGACTATGTTGATGCATAAGGCAGATCTAATCATAATGGCTGGCCCCCAAAGAAACTAATTCTCCTACCATTATGTTGTAGGGTAATCCACAACAAATTTAAAGGATAAGGAGTGATGACAGTGGATACTAGCACATGAAAGGAAACAGATCCATCTTACATATTAGAAGAATTAATAGAGGATTGATTGCCTTTGGAGGAAATTCCCAAAGGAGGGAAAATTAACTAGGAAAAGGTAAAATAAGAACTGGTAAATTGGATTATAAAGATGTGTATTTTGTAAAGGAACTAAAGTTTAACCTCTTTAGTGTCTCATAAATGTGTGACAAGAAGAATAGTGTTCTTTTTACTGATACCGAATGTGTTGTTCTGTCTCCAGACTTTAAGTTAACTGATGAAAGTCATGTTTTGCTTAAAGTTCCTAGAAAGGATAACATGTACAGTGTTGATATAAAGAATGTTGTTCCTCAAGGAGGTCTCACTTGTCTCTTTGCAAAAGCTACACCAGATGAATCTAATTTTTGGAATAGGAGGCTTAGACATGTAAATTTCAAAACAATGAACAAACTGGTAAAGGTAAACCTTGTAAGATGTTTACCTTTAAAACTATTTGAAATTAATCAAACTTGCGTTGCTTGTTAGAAGGGAAAGCAACACAGAGCTTCTTGTAATACCAAAACAGTTAGTTCAATCAGCCAACCATTACAAATGTTGCACATGGATTTGTTTGGCCTAACATTTGTAAAGAGTTTAATTAAAAAGATGTACTGCCTAGTTGTCACAGATGATTTTAGTAGGTTTAGTTGGGTTTTCTTTTTAGCCACTAAGGATGAAACTAGTGAAATCCTTAAAATATTCATAACAGGCATAGAAAATCTAATAGACCTTAAGGTGAAAGTCATTAGATGTGACAATGGAACTGAATT
The DNA here is from genome assembly GCA_026074375.1 of Tanacetum coccineum. Lineage (NCBI taxonomy): Eukaryota > Viridiplantae > Streptophyta > Magnoliopsida > Asterales > Asteraceae > Tanacetum > Tanacetum coccineum. The sequence goes on from BQNB010083065.1 coordinate 11,496, forward strand.
CAAGAATAGGGTCATGAATCAGTTTTGTGAAATGAAGGGTATTAAAAGAGAATTTAGTGTTGCTAGGACTCCACAACAAAATGGAGTAGCAGAAAAGAAAAATAGGACACTAATAGAGCTGCTAGACAATCTATCTGATTCAAAATTGGCCAACAACATTCGACGAAGCATTAATACTGCTTGTATGTCCAAAATAGAGTGTTAGTTATCAAGCCTCACACAGACCCCTTATAGAACTTTTTTCTAGTAGAAAACCTACCATAAGTTCATGAGACCATTGGTTTCTTGTTATAATCCTTAATACCATAGATCACCTAGGTAAATTTGATGGAAAGGCTGATGAAGGGTTCTTTGTAAGATACTTTACCAATAGCAAAGCATTTAGAGTGTTCAATAGTAGAACTAGGATAGTTGAAGAGAAAGTGCATGTTCAGTTTAGTGAAAATACACCTAATACTGCAGGAAGTGGACCTAATTGGCTTTTTGATATAGATGCACTAACAAAATCTATGAACTATAAACCAGTTGTTGTAGGGAATCATTCTAATGGTAATGCAGGTACAAAAGCATGTGATGATGCGGTAAACAGATGGAGACTGAACGCCTGGCAAAGATTACATTTTGCTACCAATGTGGCCTGCTGATCCACTATTCTCTCAGAATTCAAAGGATTCTCCTGATGCTGGATTCAACATTAGGGGGAGGAGGAAAAAAAAAAAAAAAAGAAAAAGGGTAAAAAATTGGTTGAGATCCAGGAATGAAGATAAGGATTGTTACAAGTACAAAAGAGCCAAGAGTAAATCAAGAGAAGGATGCAAATGTCAACAACACTAACAATATTAAAACTGTTAGTCCAACTGTAAATGTTGTTGGCATAGTAGATAATGATGTTGATGAAAATATAGTCTATGGATGTTCTGATGATCCAAATATGCCTGAATTGGAAGATATTGTTTATTCAGATGATGATGAAGATGTTGGTGCAGAGGATGACATAAACAATTTAGATGCATTTATGCTTGTCAATCCTGTTCCTACCACAAGAATACACAAAGACCATCCAATTGAACAAATTATTGGAGACTTGAATTCAGCACCTCAAACAAGAAGAATGACAAGGAATTTGGAAGAACATGGGTTTCTTAGCACTACTCTTGAACAAAGAAGAAACCACAAAGACATTCAAAATTGCTTGTTTACTTGCTTTTTATCACAAGAATAACCCAAAAAGGTAGTTCAAGCACTAAAGGATCCAAGTTGGATAGAAGCTATGTAGGAAGAGCTTCTACAATTCAAGTTACAAGAAGTTTAGACCTTGGTGGAGTTACCTAATGGAAAAAGTGCAATTGGGACTAAATGGGCTTTTAGGAATAAGAAGGATGAAAGAGGCATTGTGATTAAAAATAAAGCAAGAAGAAGGAATAGACTATGATAAGGTTTTTGCTCATGTTGCCAGAATTGAAGCAATTAGGCTATTCTTAGCCTATGCCTTATTTAAAGACTTTGTGGTGTACCAGATGGATGTCAAGAGTGCTTTCTGTATGGTAAGATTGAAGATGAAAGTCCTATGGTCACCACCTGTTTGAAATCCAGACTTCCCTGAAACAGGGTAACAAAGTAAAATAAGGCACATTATGATTGCATCAAGCCGTAGAGCTTGGTATGAAAACTCTTTCAACTAATTAATAAAAATGGGTTTTCAGAGAGGACGATAAACAAGACATTATTCTTATCAAAGGGACCAGAGGTGATAATCTGTTAGTTATATTATTTATTAAGTGTATGTAGAATGATATCATCTTTGGCTCTACAAAAAATCATTACGCACTGAATTTGAGAAGATAGATGCATAAGAAGATTCCAGATAAGGTTTTCTATGGGAGAGCACATTTCTAGTCTGCAATGAATCAAAAGGAGATGGTGATTTTTTCATTAGTCAAGACAAGTATGTGAATGAATTTTAAAACAATTTGTTTTATCGTGATGTCAAACACAAGAAACACCTATTGAAACTCAAAGCTTTTGCTCAAAGATGCAGATGGTGAAGATTAGATGGACATTTATATAGATCAATGATTGGTTCATTGATGTATCTAACTTCTTCAAGGCCTTATATTATGTTTGCAGTATGTGCTTGTGCAAGATTCTAAGTCAATCCTAAAAGTTCACATCTTCATGCTGTTAAAAGGATCTTTAGATACTTAAAAGGTCAACCTAAATTGGGCCTTTGGTATCCCAAGGATTCACCTTTTGATTTGGTGGCATATACTAACAGTGACTATGCAGGAGCAAGTTTAGATAGGAAATCTACAACCGGAGGTTGTTAGTTCCTAGGGTACAGGTTGATTTCATGGCAATGTAAGAAGCAGACTTGGTTGTTAATTCCACAACTGAAGCTGAGTATATATCTACTTCTAATTGCCGTAGATAGGTGCTTTGGATCCAAAATTAATTGTTAGATTATGGATATAACTTTATGCAGACTAAGATTCATATTGATAATAAGAGTACTATTTGCATAGTGAAGAACCCTGTTTTTTACTCAAAGATAAAGCACATTGAGATTAGGCATCACTTTATCAGAGATTCCAATAAGAAGAAGCTTATTCAGATTATAAAGATTCACACAGATCAGAATGTTACAGATTTGCTCACAAAAGCATCTGATGTTAGCATATTTCAATATCTTATTGCAAGTATTGGAATGCTTAACCTCTGAAGTATTGATTGAGGGGAGGTTAATTGTGTTCATATGCAGCGGATTATACAACAAATGATGATTTGAATGGGATGAAAAAGCTACTGATGATGAAAATCAAGTTCGTGTTGTTGGGCTAACTTTCTACTGGTAAGTATAATTAGTGTTGCTAGTTATACTTAATACTGATATGTTAATGTTGTTAGTTATACTTACTATTATTTGTTATAATTAATATTGTGAGTATTGAGAGAAATTGGTAAGAATGAAAAACAGAAAGAGAGATGTATGAAACAAAAACAGACAGAGTGACTTTGTGAGCTAAAAGAAATGAGAGAAATTGGTGTGCATAAAAACAAAAAGAGAGATGTGTGAAACAAAAATAGACAGAGTGACTTTGTGAGCTAAAAGAAATGAGAGAAATTGGTGAGCATAAAAACAGAAAGAGAGATGTGTGACATAAAAACAGGCAGAGTAATTTAGTGAGAAAATGGATTAAGAGATATAGTGAGAATAAAAACAAAAAGAGAGCTGTGTGATACAAAAACAGATAGAGTGCATTGGTGAGAAAAAGAATTAAGAGATATAGTGAGAATAAAAACAGAAAGAGAGCTTGTAAGAATCAAATTATGGAAATGCTTTTTGGAACGAAATTAGAGTTAATGTTGGTGACTCAAAGTTAATGTTGCTAGGCATACACTTACTACAGCCAGTGTTAGTTAATGTTGTTAGGCATAAACTTACTACTACTGGTTAAGTTAATACTGCCAGGCATAACTTACTACTGCTGGGTCAGTTAATGCTATTAGGCTTAACTTAGTACTGCTAGTTCAAGTTAATGTTGTTGAGGGTGATTTCATAAATACTTCGATTAAGGGTTTCATTCAATCACTTAATCGATTTCAATCTTTGTTATACCCTCTAATCATAAACCCTAACTTAATTTCATTGTTAATCATCGAAACCCAACTTCAATGGCTGCCCTAAAGTTTGCTAGTTCACACAACATGGTCGCATTCTTAGATAAGTCCACTGAAAGTGATGGATTCGAGCAAATTGTGGATTTTTTAAATGCACATCCTATCAAATATGCGTTAACGGTTAATCCCACAATCTATACTGCATGTATTGAGCAATTTTGGGCTACTGCAAAGGTGAAAACTGTTAATGGAGAAGTGCATATATAAGACCTAGTAGATATGAAGAAGGTGATCATCACTGAGACAAGTATAAGAAGTGATCTTCAATTAGAAGATGCTGAAGGTACTGAATGTCTGCCAAATGCTACAATTTTTGAACAGCTGACACTCATGGGGTATGAAAATCTTACATAAAAGCTTACATTCTATAAAGCTCTCTTTTCACCTCAATGGAAGTTTCTTATCTATACAATTCTGCAATGCCTTAGTGCTAAGACTACTGCTTGGAATGAATTTAGTAGCACTATGGCCTCTGTTGTCATCTGTCTGGCCACAAACCAAAAATTCAACTTTTCTAAGTACATTTTTGAAAATATGGTAAAGAACTTGGAGGGTGGGGTTAAATTTATAATGTATTCAAAGTTTGTGCAAGTGTTCCTGGATAAACAAGTTGAAGGAATGTCTAAACATAAAGAGATTTATGTTACACCTTCTTACACTAAGAAGGTCTTTACTAATATAAAAAGGCAGGAAAAAGACTTTTCTAGTAGGGACACACCTTTATTTCCAACCATAATTGTTCAAGCACAAGAACAAGTAGGTAAAGGTTTAGAGATACCAACTGATTCCCATCATACACCCACTACTACTCAACCATCAACATCTAAACCTCAGAAGAAATAGTGTAGAAGGAAACAGAGGAAGGACACTAAGGATCCTCAACTTAGTGGTCATACAGAACCTATAACTGATGATACTGAAAATGTGGCAAGTGTACCTACACATTCCAATAATCCACTGCTTAGTGGTGACGATAGACTAAAACTAAATGAATTGATGGAACTTTGTACCAGCTTATCACAAAGAGTTCTTGACTTAGAGAAAACAAAGACCTCTCAAGCTGCAGAGATTATTGAATTAAAAGAGAGGGTTAAGAAGCTGGAAAAGAAAGGAGGGTCAATGTGACAACCATGACTTGAGCAGGTTGGTCAAACCGTAGTGTTGACCTAAATGTATCTGTTGCAATGTATGGTTATGTGTTTATACGTGTTTATATGTGTTTATGTGGGATATGTGAGATTGGATAATCAATCCATTGAGCGTGATCGTCTCATTGGGATTGGATTTGTGTTGAATTTTGTGAAGTTCATTTCGTTCACTTTTGGTGACAAGGAAATGATTTCGGTGATTGAAGCGGTTTCGCGTTAATTGTGTAAGTAATTATACGTATATGAATTTTTGTGTTAGTAATTTAAGATAAATTTAGGTTATAGAGGTTAAGTTAAGAGAAATGAGTTATTTGATGGAGAAATTTCATTTTAATCACTTATAGTGATAATGAAATTGATTGGGTATTTTGAGAGAATTGTTTTGGTTAATATGTGGATGTCTAGGTGATGGATTAAAATGGGAAGTGTGTCATTTGTGAAAGAAATGAGTTTGTTAAAATATGAGAGTTTTTGGAAGACTTTCTATTTTTAGAAAGTGAATTTGTGAAATGAAAAGTATTTTTGGAAAGTTAATTATTTTTAAAAGTCTAGTAAATTGCGTTTAAGCAAAAAGGTATGTGCAAATAAGCTTAGGTTTTTATAAAAACTTAAGGTAAAGCAAATAATTAAGTAATTAATAAATAAATAAATAAAATATTTTTTATAGATGAATAGTAAAAACGAATTTAAAGAGGATAAGGGGAAAGAAAAGAAAAAAAAGAGTTTTAAAAGGAAACAAACTCTAATTAGATATTATCTATAATTAATTGGGGGCCTATAAATACAAAATAAATCCCATAACCCTCCTCCCCTATTGCTCGACCGATCCAGAGAGAAAAAAAAGAGAAGAAATTTTTTAGGGTTTAAGGTATTTTCTAATTCTTTGTTTAATTCTAGTTTTTATTTTAATTCTTGTAATCTAAGCATGATGGATTAGGTTTAATCATGAAAATAAATTAGGGTTTTAAATTTTCTGGAGTTTATAGTTTAATGATGATTGTTTGATCATTGGTTCAATTGGTTTCGTGATTTAATCATGCGTTAGGGTCTAGATCGCCCGAATTAGTTGTTTAATTCACTGCAAAAAATTAGACATTTTTGTAACGGTCATAACTCAATCATATATTATCAAATAAACAATTTAAAACATACTGGAGATAACCTCAGAGAGTATACTTTCCAGCAAAGTTGGTCTCGTGAGTTTTTATGGTCGGGAAGTGGGTCAAAAGGTCTTTACAAAATCAGTGTGTAAAACTGTGACGAATTTCAGTTTTGGTTTTGATTTTTCTAAAAATACTTAGACATCTAGTTAGAGGCTCTAAATCATGTGGAAGTTAGTTTATATATTGTGTGTGACCCCTGAATTTTTTCTAAGTAGTTTATGAAGTTTAAGTGGGTTATCTAACGTCATACTTTTAGGGGGTCAGATTCTGGCCGAATTCTAGACACTTTGGATTAATGAATTTCTAAAGGGTATTTGTAAAAGGGTAATGACTTTGGGAGAGCTAGGAGAGGTTCATAAGACATATATGTAGCATGGTGAATTTTGGTTTGAATTGTGGAAGTGTTTAAGTGGTACGTTTAGGACGCGTAAGTGAGTATAAAATTCTGCTCTAATCCAGAAAATTTAAAGTGTAGTATTGAAGTGTAAATGGTGTATATAAGAGTTGGAAAAGGTTTAAAACAAGTATAGAACTATGGTAGATAGCTTAGATATCCATCATAGTTGAGGTTACATCATATTGGGTTGAATGCCTAATTGATGGTAGCTTATTGTGTGCTTAATTGTTTAGATTATCCGTGAAGTGTTTGTGAAGCTTTTGTTGGATTCTTTTGGGAAGCTAAGCATCAGGTGAGTTTCATAGTCCCTCTTTTTAATGTTTTAAATTGGGATGGAAATGATGCTAAGTGTTTTGGAAATGTTTTGAATTGCTGTGATTATGTGTTTTGATTGCGTGTGGACATTATGTGACTGCATATGGCTTGTTGTTGCATGATATTGTGTTGTGTTGAGGATCATTAATAGTGGGGCTGATCATCTCACGGATCTCGTTAATTTGAGATTGAACAACTCAGTGAATGGTATGGGTTCCAAGCCTAAATATAAGCGTCAGCTGTAGACTTTTAGCCTGCGTACGTGAAGTAATAGGGATCAAGGGGTACGCCTACCAATAATGAAAGGTTGGTTTGATATGGTGATTGTTTAACATGTATATCATAAGTTTCATAATTGCATAATTAGCCCTATATTGTTTTGATAATCACAGTAATTGGTGAAAGGTTTATAATGTGAGTCTTAAACCTATGACACTCACCAACCATTGTGTTAACGGTTTAAGCATCATTTTCAGGTGAGCTTAATGGTGCTAAGATAGAGCGAAGTGGCTAGAAGAGACCGTAGGATGCTTGGAGTTATTTATGCTTTCTGTTGAATAAATCGTTTACATAATTGTTGATTAAGTTATTGCATGTCAATAATGACGAGACCTCTTTCTCATTAATAAAGACACAATTAGTTTTCGTATTGTTAATGACTCTTTGTGAACTTGCTTACTTTAGTTTTCGAATTTAGCAATTCTCTATATAGACACCATGTGTTTGTGAGATATACATTCTTGTTTACCCTCGCGTTTCGCTCATGGCGGGTGTGACACGTACCACTGAGATTTTGAAGGCACTCATACAAGAAGCACACTTCTCTTTCATCTCACAGAAGAAACACACTTTGAAGAGCCCAAGACTTGAAGATTTTTCTATAAATAGGGACGTTGTAAGCCTTTGAAGGCATCTAGTTTTTACAGCTTATTTTAGTTTACTTTTTAGCTTATTGCAAATTTCAAGTCTTGTAATTTTTCCTAAAGTATTAATGAAAGTTGAGGTTTTAATGTTATAAGCTGTGTTTTTAAAGTTCATGTTCTATTGTTTTCAAAAGTGTTTACTAGTCCACAAAAGCTCTTAGTTACTTATTATAAGCTGTTTTAACTTAAACTATAAGCTTTTCCGTAGATTGAAGAGTTTAAGTCATTTTTACCCAAAATCACCAAAAAGCTTTGCAAAGAAGCAATGGAGCATGGTAAATCTTGGATGGCCATGGTTTAGAGCTTCATGGGAAGCATTAGGATGATTGAGAACTGTTTTGGGTGCTCAATCTCAAACCAAAAGCTAAGGAACTTGTAAGTTCTTAATTTCCATTTTTAGCTTATTCACTATTTGCTCATTTAAACTACTTATTTTTGTGCTCATTACTGCTTATAGTTGCTTATCATATCTTAGTATAGTGTTTTGATCATGTTTTATGCTTAAGTATAGTTTAAATCGTAGTTTAACTAGTTTTAGTCTAAAATCAGTGAAAAGAAAAAAATAAATCATAAAAATTAGCATAACTTTTTAGCTTATTCATCTGCCTTATTTGATGGTTTAAATGTGTTCATTAGGTGTAATATAAGCTTGACAACATCTGGTATTTCAAGGTTTAAGTTTAAATTTGTGTTTTACAAGTTAAAAATCATGAATATGTCTTTTAAAGGGTGTTTGGGACAAGCAGTACTAACATGGGTTAGTACTGCTTAGTCTCTTTTGACCCATTTTCTAACTTTGGTTAATCATTTGTAGGATATATAATCTGTTTTAGGTTAAGGCTTAAATTTGATTTTGTGTTTTAAGGTTTTGAGAAAGCATACTTTGAATCTGTGGTAATTTTGTGTTTTCAAATTGCTTATTCTGATTATTGGTTTAAATTGATGTTCAGTGCATGTTTTTGTTGTCGTTTATGCTGTCTTAATGCATTAGAGTTCATTATTTGAAGTTTGCTTTTGTTGTTTGAAGTTTTAAACCTAGTATGTCTTTCATTTGTTTGCTTAAGGTCTTTAAAAAAAATTCATTTTTTAATCTTGGACTTCTAAGTATTGTAATCTGTTTTAGGCTTATAATTTTGCAAGCATAAGTATTTTTTAGTCCCTAGTTAAAGTTTCTGAGCTTATTTAAGCTTTTCTAGCTTATTTGGTTGCTTAAAAGTTGGCCTGAAAAGTTGTTGTTTTTGTCTTAAGCAAAATTTCAAAAATCTTTCTTTTCTGTGATCAGCCCTTTTCAATTGCTTATATCTTACTTATTCTGTATTTCCAAATGCTCAAATTTGCTTATTTTGTGTACTTTGTAGTTCTTGCTTATTGAGTTTACATTTTCAGACCTTGGCTTATCCAATAAGCCCTTTAAATCAGTCTTAAAAGTAGCTTGTTAAACTGTTGCTTATTTACCAATTTGGAAACGAACGTTTTACTTATTGAATCTGGTGCTTTTTTCCTTGTTCAAAAGTCTTTTTTATGGTCGCATTTGCTTTATAGATAGTTTAAGTTAGTTTGTACTATTTGGTCATTTGAAAGCTTATTATGAGCTTTATTTTGTAAAAATCCAGTTTTAAGTTAAAATTTGTTTAGTGCTTAAAAGGTTGTGGTGTTCTGCTTATTTGAATCTGTTTTAACTGCTTATTGAGTGCTTTTCATAAAAAAGTTTTCAGTTTTAAAAAAGGCCTATTTTTAGCTTATCTAAAAAGCTGTTTCAAAAATTTTGCAAAATAAAAAAAAAAGCTTAGGAATTAGGGAAGTCGAGGGTGAGCAAGGCTCGAACCCCTGACCTCAACCCAACTCCCAAGCCTTTAACACACACACGTTTACCAACTGCACCAGTAGGGCAATCTGGTATCACTTCACACCATTTTCCTTTTAACCCTTTTTTCAGACCTATAAGCCATAAGCACTTCGAGTGCTTATTGGCTTTTTCCCAGCTTATTTAGGACAACTCTTTCACCATACTTATTTTTCTCATAAACTTTATAACATTAGTTATTTTCTGTAATTTTTTTTAGAATTTTTATAAAATAGTTTGTTATTTTTAAATCATTTAATTAGTTTTAAACCCTAAAAAACTCATAAAAAATACAAAAATAGTCAAAAAAAATATAATTCTTTTTTTAGAAAATTTTCTTTTAATGTTTATGAGGTTTAGAAATTAAAAAATCATGTGTAGGGTTTAAATTTTACACAGTTGATAATTTGTGCTCGTTTTTAGATTCCCGTTATTCGTTTTAGCTTAAAATTCGTAATTGCTTTAGTGTTTTTAGCTTGCCTACTTGTGTTTCCCGTAGAAATAGAAAACCAAATTCAAATTTGTGATATTCAAGCATTGTTCCACAAACCGATTCTCGATTTTTAATTCACGCCTCTTCGGGAAATAAAACGACCCGGGTCCGGTTTGAACTTTGTTGTTTCAAAGGGAAAATCGATACTTCCGGATATATATTCTATTTGTGAATTTATCCCTATATCCTGCCATATATACTTATGAATAAGGAATTTGTATAATGTTTGAGTATTGGGTATAATTGTGGGTATTTGTTGAAGCGTAGATGAGTTTTGGTGGTTCTGTGAATGCCTAAACGTATTTTGTCACGAAACGTAAACACTTTACGTAACCAATAAAAATAAAATGTGCAAAGTTAATAATTACCCTCTAAATAATTATCTAACACTTGCTTGACGTAAACATTTAATTGTTTGATATCCGTTTACCTTTGATGTTGATTTAATTAGCCGATTTAACTTAACGATTAAAATCAAACGCGTAGAAGTTTAAAATAAATAGTTGAATATTTATTGACGTAACAGATGTGAAAAATGTGAATTGTTACATAGTAGCATTTTTAAAAACTCCAAGCACTTCCGAAACAAATTGTATAGTATACCAACATGACTCGAGATAATGCACAACCAAATTACGTTGTACAAGGTGGTCATGAAACACTTTTAAAGTATCTTTTTGTCGTAAAGCACATTCAAACATGTTGCAACTGGAATTCCATCGGGTAAGTACGTCCTAATTCGGACCTAACCAATTGCATTTGCATCGTTACAAAACTTCATATATCTATGATATAGTTTATTACTACTACTAAAAGTATCTTTTAACATATCTTTAAAGGCATTTTTTGTTGACGCGATAACATGTAACGCGTCTTGCACAACCAAATTAATGATATATGCTACACATCGACTACTAAAAAAGACACCGTTGCAAACCGGTTTGTATTTTAGTTTTAATTGATGAACTGCAACAGTGTTGTTAGACGCATTATCGAAAGATATAGAAAAAATCTTTTCTTCTAAATTATACGTTTTGATGAAATAATCTAAAATAACATATAGATTATCGCCAGTATGGGGGTATCCAAACAATTCAAAGGCAATCGCACGCTTCATCATTACCCACGTTTTGGGATTTACCCAATGATCGGTCCACAAAGATACAAATTTTGTGAACCATGTGGAGGCGTCCAAACATCACACGTTAAATTTACACCAGTTATTACTCTTTAGCTAGTTTTCACATATATTTTTTGGGTAAAGGGTTACCCCGGTAAAGTATATTAAAACCGAAACAGTTAAGTACAAATGAAATGTGGCTGAAATACCACGTTAACCTCAAGCTGAAAAGCTTGATAAACACCTAAAACTAGTGCTTATGACATGCCATAAACACTTACAACTCTAGAGACAACTAATTGCAACTAGAACAAATGACTCAACTGAATAAGCTAACCAGCAGTAGTCGTAAAAGATGAACTTCCACCGGATTTTGTATTTGGAAATAAGTTAGCCGATTCATCATACACATTTTCAACATATTCTTCGTCATCTTCTTCTTCATCATTCAAGGCAGAATAAGAATTAGACGTGATGATATTATCATTCTTAAAAGAAGTACCAGTAGTCTTCAACATAGATGACGATTTAGATGCATTTCCCACATTAGTAGCTCCATTTTTGGTGCGCTTGTAATCGACTTTAGCTCATATCTAATAGTTTGTTTAACCGAAGGACCAACAAACTGACCACCATTAGTAGACTTGGATTTACCATTCATCTTCTTCTTTTTACCCACCATTTGGAAACCTTCATTTTTCTTCTCAACAGTTGGAGTAGCAACATTAGAAGTAGTAACAATAGGAGGACTCACCACCTTTTTAGGGCATTGGTCATGAACATGACCAAATATCTTGCATATATCACACCTGGGCGGCCTCCATTCATACTCAACACGGATGGTTTCTTTGGTGAAACCATCCCCAGTAAGTGAAAGGATACCAGTAGTAACAACATCAACGAGATCAACCTCTGAATTTACCTTAATTATGCACCGAGCAAAGCTACTCCTACCCCACGAATCATTACACATGAAGCTTGTGTATGAATCAAGCATAACAGGTTTGCCAATAAAAGTAGCAATAAAACTAATACCATCCTTTTCAAAAACTTGAAGAGGAATGATGTGCGGTAGTCATAGGACTTCTACACGAAGTTTTACTACTCCCTAGGCAGTGTACCTAATCGTTGCAGTGTACTATAGGCAAGACTCAGGGGTTGTTATCGTTCTCTAGGGGAATATGTTAGGAAGGCTCGAATAGGGCTTAGTCGAGATCTACGGGATTGAAAGGAGATTATTTTTATATTTTGATATTTTATAAAAAGTAGTAAAATCAATGGTTTGAGAGGTTAGTTGATTAACTAATTAATTAAACTAAATATAATCAAAACTACTGGTGATAACTATATGATAAAATAATGTATTTGCTTAATCATGCATTACTCATTAGATTACTTCTCCTAATATTGTTGCCTTGTCACACTCGTGATGATCTGTGTAAGTATTTCCTAAGTCATGAACGAATTACACGAACCCGCCGTCTATTTAATATTCATAAAGGCAACACACAAGTAAGGTAGTATGAAGAATATTGCAATGCCCCTAAGAGTATATTAAATGCAATTGAAATATCTTAAAAGGGATCAATCATATTAGGGATAAGGTAGTATGAAGACTGTTACTGATGGTATCCTTTCTACAAACTCGTGTTTCCCTAAACATCTATGCCAATTTAATATCTTATGGCTAGTTTTCTAAAGCCTAACACGTACATTCATCACAAGAAGCAATAGTAAAAGGATTTACGATCTAACTTTCATGCATTCATAAGAAAATACAAAGGAGGGTTTAGCCTAACATGTTAATAAAGAAGCAAGAACATAGATCAATCAAACAACACATAGACATATTGAATGATTAAAGATAGATAATCTTACTTGATTAAAACATGGATTAAGGTCAGTTACAATAGGTTTTTGAGGCCCTAAGGTCGGCCTAAAAGCTGACCAAATACTTAGGGTTCGGCTCCCAAAAGTTATACAAAGTTACACCCTTAAAACCCTAAATTCGGTTTTGTATATATAGAGAAATCGTCGCGACGCCATTACAAGATAGAATCTTCTAGGACTGATTTAAGTCGGTTACGTCCTAACGTCGTCGTCAATCTCTTGATGCCATCACTAGAAAGATTGCAACGACGTCGCTTTATGCGTGCGACGCCGTCTCCACGCTCTGTATGCACAATTCTTCAAGAGATTTGGTGTAGGTCTGTAGTCTTGTCCGTTTCTTCTCCAAATGAGCCCAAGTCACGTGTATTTCCTCCAAATGCCATCCAAGTGCTAAAAACCTAAAAACAAACGATTAAGCACATAATCTGGGCATATTTGCATGATTTAAGGGGTTAAATGACCCCAAAATAGTGTATAAAATGACACCTCATCAAATACCCTTACACAATGAGAAAAGCAAAGTCCTTAAGCCATGGTCTTTTCTATCCAAGAAAATAGCAAATAAGTAGGCCTAACCCCAACACTCAAAAAGCAACTTAAAGAACACCCCCGAACTCACCAATTAAAACCCTCGAACTGAAGTAAATACAATGGACAACACAAAGATGTATAGTGGTATACACACAATACACGTTGTATAAAAAAAATGATACCAATATGTGGGAAAAGGTAAAAAAAAAACACACAATACTCTTTCAAAGTCATAGTAAATAAACCATAGGCTAGGAAAAGAACACGACCTCCACCAGCAAGGCAACAAGCATTATTCATTACTATCAAAGAGGTCTTTTTAAAGGGTTTGTGGTGTAGGTATAAGATAACAATTAACGAAATGGTGAAACGTATAGGATAAATATTTAGGGAAGATGTACTTTATGGATGAAAATGTGTGTGTGTCGGGGGTAAAAAAAAAAGTAAAAATAAAAAAAAAAGAAAATGAGTTAGCAAATTATTAAATACGAATACACGTTGTTTGGTTATGCTAATCCAATAACTCGTAAAAAGATATACCAAACTCTACACACCTCTACAACCACTCATCTTTTTCAGATCCTTGACGTCTAAGATAAACATAACAGTAATCAAATGCCGGCCCCGTACATTTTTTCACGTCTTTTATTTTTATATACATTTTTTCGTACACTTTTGCCATGCCATTGCTTAAACATATAATACATCATAGGGGTTTATAGAGACACCCCTACACTTGAGAACTTTTTACATACACGATATTACAAATCTAACTAATGACCCGAATTGAGACGGATCAAAATAACATGGAGCTTATTAAGCTTCATTAGGGGTAATAAATTACTTCTTCCCCAATTCTTCATAAGATGAATACTACCATGAATCCCAATCGTCCCAAAATAGTATTTACAAGGATAAGGACTTAGCAACTGTGTACTCAATAATTAACTTGGGTTAAAACAATAATGTACTAAAGGTGAGTACATACAAGGTAGGCTAAGGCGATTTGGGTGTAACAATTGGTTTAAGGGTTAACAATGCTCTTCATTAATAGTCCGGCTTAACCAAAAAATTACAAGAACTGTGAAAAAGGATAGGCTCGGAGGGTTATACTAGGGGTATCCTGCACTAAAAATGAGTGCATGGCAAGGGTGTGGGATAGTTATATGATCGGTGTGACCATCACAACAATTACAGGTTTAAAACATGGGTTAATCCTAGTGCCCCTTATTTAGCAAATCCTAATACTCACTATGCGGTTTCGGTATGCACCACAAAAACAAGTTCTAGAATTTAATATACTATCGATACACTCATATAGTTTAATACCGATACCAATGTTCCAGAAAAGGCGACAAAGACCATACGTATACATCCGTAATGACAGAATAAACACATATGACTGCATTCGAAACTTAACTCGAACAAGCTAAAGGTATAAACTATCTTGGGTATCAAAAATGGATACCTGAATTCTTAAAGATCTAAAGGCGAACCTCACATTTTTTGGGTGGAATTTTGAGTGTTTTTGTGCTAGTCCATATACATGCCCTATCCATGAAACTCTATTGAATACTCGGTATTTCATCGGAAAGTGTCCATAATTTTTTTTACAAATATTTGGTCAAAATTAACTGTTAAATCGCTATGTTTTCAATAATTAACACCATACATTTAAAGAACAAGCAAATGGCTAAATGAAGAAATAGTTTTCAAAAGGGCGTATTTCCTCCAAACATAAGTTGAACATCGTTCCTCTAATGTTCTATAGAAGTTACCCGGGGAACGAATAAAGGGAAAATAAAACAAGTAAAAGAAACTAGTACTCCCCTGGTTTGCTCAATAATAGAGAAGAAACATGCGATAACTGGTTAAATACGTCCTCAAACAAGATCATCCAATGAAACTTACTAATGAACCTCCAAGCTTCATCTCATCAAATTACTAAAACAAACCCGTAAATTACATCATGTAAATATCCATATTAAGTAGATGCCAATGTACTACCTATCTATCTATTAATATATGAACCACCTTTTTCTCATGGAAATTTTTCGCTTTATTACATTACACTTGCATAACCAATAACTCAATGATGCAATGTAACTTCATCCTATCTATAAGTTAACAACTCACGCAAAACTTACCTATATCACTCCATATCTACATATATGTCAAAGCAAATATCATAACATGTCAAAGTCAATATCAAAATATCATTTTACAAAGGTTACATGTACTCATATAATCCCCATTCGTAACGTTATAACAAAACAGCTTTAAAAACCCCGTTATCGTATGGCCTCTAAATCCTAATTTCCATGTAAGTTTAATATCTAAAGTGAATTTGCAAGCAACTAAAGCAAATGTACAAAGTAATATAACACTCATTAAAATATAAACTCCCACAATCAAAGTACAAGTCTTTAAAAGCACAAAGTACAAAAACATTAATATGACATCTAAAATAGCTACAATCTATTAAGTACAAGTTAAAAGCAAGTAATGAACTTCATTTACATTCCATATTCATTCTCATTTCATAAGATTCCATGAAATCAAAACAAGAAACCCTAAACCGAGCTAGTTTCTAAACCATAACCCGTTTCTTGGTTTTTATCCGTTTTAAACCTAAACCATTAATCAAATAAGTTGTAAATACTTAATTTACAACATTACAAATCCTATTTCATCATTATAACATCATTATACATGAATTAAATCCTAGAAACCCTAAAACAAAACCCTAATCTAGTTCTAACCCTAAAACCTAAAACTAGGCCCTAGTTCAGAATCGGATCAGTCTATAAAACATAGGATCTGGGCAAATCAATAGGTTCTGGGTATTAAGTGAAAACACTAGGTTGTAGCCCTATGTCTTGTGATCATTTTTCTGGTGGAATCAACCCGATTCGACGTCGGATGAATTAGTTATAGCCGAAATGGCAAAGGTGCGTAGATTCTGCACACCTGTAGTAAATGGATATTATCTCTAAATTTTTGTATAGTAACCCCTAAATATGTAAAACTAAACGTTGTAGAGGACTCAAATATCTAACAATGCTCACTGGTTTGAGCTTCATCGGAGTTACGGTTTGTAAATGGCAACCATTTTACCGAGACTGATGTTGGCTGTCCAAAAACAGCCATGTATAAATCAAACCAAACACCCCTAAAACGTCTAGAACCACTATCCACCTTGCATTCTAGCCTTCCTTACTCATCCCATAGCCTCTCTACTCACCCCCCATGTGTCCTAACCTGGTTATCAAAGTTTCTTTGCCTCTAAGGGTCTTCAACACTATAAATAGGGGCACATACTCTTCATTTCAACTCATCCCCCACTTCCTCCTCTATAACCCATCATAGCAGCAATACTTTGCTCAATATGTATTCTAAGAGATCCTAAGAAGTCTCAAGAATAGAAGTGAATCAAAAGAAACCAAGAAAAGAAGCCCGGGAGTCGTTATTCTAGGCGTACGAAGCTAAAAGTTCTGATTTTGACCCGTTTTCAAGCTATAAGCTCAAACCCTGGTTCTGGATGTTCCACTTCTGCTCCTACACCCTTATAATGTTCAAATGATCCTACATAAAATCTTGTTAAAGTTTCATAACTCAATTCATGCTCATTTTCCATTTTGATCCAAAACCGTACACCCGAAACCCTAATTTCATATTTTTCTTAAAACTAAATGTTATAATGGATAAATGTTGTTATAATATATCCTAACATGCTTAACTAATGTTAAAATAACCACTTTATTGATTATTAAAGGAATTTGAACTTAAAACCGGCGCGTTTACATTTTGAAACCCTAATTTGACCCGTTTCGCTTCCTAGCTTAACGAATCGTTATTTTAAACTTTCGTTATTTTAAACCTTCATATTTTAGCTTATATTAATAAACTATAATCATTTAGAAACTTAAAATAAGCTTGCATGTCATTATGGACTTGTTTTACAAAAGTATTCCATGCAAGGGGTCTATTATGTCACTTTCTAAAGTACAAGGTTTACTTTGTATATCTTTTAAACTTGAAGGACCAAACTCTTAAAAGTGAAAACTCGTTTACTAAATGACTTCTGAATTATGATGGCCCGAACGGTGATACAATACTCCATAATAACTCCATCAAAGATGAT